>PVJI01022348.1:0-25443 GCA_004026765.1 Micronycteris hirsuta | reverse complement strand
GCACTCTCCTTGGTCCTAATCTCTTCTCCTTGCTTGCGAACAGCCTCCCCTGGGCGTGCTGTTGCCTCACTAGCTCACCGACTTCAAGACGTTAGCGCATCTCACCTTCTCATTGAACTCTATGCTGAGTACTGCATTAAAATTGCAACTCTTTCCACTAACAATCCCAAGCCTCTTTACTCTGATATATTTTATGACTAATAATTTCCTAGATACATAAATCCCGTAGAGCAAAGATTTTTTTATGTTATGTACACTGTTGTATTCCTAGAGTTACAAAAATATCTGGCACATAATAAAAGCTCATCTAGTAGTTGATAGATGAATGAATGAGTGAATGAGTGATTGGATGGATGAATGGATGACAGAGCTTGGCTTTCTGGTAACTCATTTCTAAACCAATACTTGATCTTTGTGTTAGCTGTTTGTTTAAACTTGACATTTTTAAATCGTTCTAAACTTGATACTTTTAATTAATTTTGCTGGCCTGATGGCTTCATGTGGTTTTTATACCAGTCCCACACTGCTAATTTATTGTCCCATCTGAAGGTCTTCCTATTCATAGGCTTAACTGTGGACCAGTGAGTAGGTGTCCTTTTGGTAAATCTTGTTTTTCTCGGGGTTATACCTTAACAAGTAACTTCATTTATCTAGTTGCAGAAGTAGGAGAGTAAAAAGTAAAGAGTAAAAGCTAGTAAAATTTCAACATTTTTTTGTTCCATTGTTTTGTGTTTAAAGACAAAGAAACAACTTCAACTTCTGGGGAAATGGAGTTCTAGAAACCCAGTCTAGTCTCAGTTAAGTCGGCAAAAGAGAGCCCTCCCTCTGAGGTTATGGATATAGAATATTGGTTTATTTACAATGAGACATGTCCTATTTGCCACAGTAAGTTACATGAAAATAAATAGAATGAATAGAGAAAATGACAGTGGTATGAAGAAAATAGAAGGAAAAATAGCTAGAAAAGTTTGAGTTTCTGGAAATTTGTTCATTTGTTTATTATTGCTATCTTAAATTATGCATAGATCTGAATTCTTCAATCATGATTTTAATGTTTTATTGATCTTTGGTTTTTCTGAGTGATGTTTAATGTTAAATCATTTGAATTGAATATGGAAAAATACATTTTTTAAATCTGAAATATATGATAATCTTTTACCCTGAAGGTTAACTCTTTTTTTCTCTTATACTTCATTCACTTTTTTTCTCTGCCACTGTATTAATTTTAGTTAAAAATCTAAGGACCCTTAAGAAAAAGATATGCACTTGGAATGCAATTGTATGTCCACTTGGTGAAAGAAAGGGGGTTGGCAGGGCTAGGGACTGGTTTCTGCTCATGCTCACATGTAGTTTGTACATCCAAGAAGTAGATTCCTACATGCCCCTGGAAGGAGAGTGGATGCTCATGGCCCACTGGCCCATGAGAACAAGGCAGTCCCGACTCTCCAAGCCCTTAAGGTGGACTGGGATTGAGCTCTGCCCTTGAGGTGCACAGAAGGGGCCTGGGAGCCCTGTTGGTGTCTGATGACTGCTGGGATTACTCAGAGTTGGAACCAAGACCTAGGTAGCCTGTAGATAACACTTAGGACAAAAATGTGCATTGATGGGATGGTGATGAGGTGCCAGGCACTGGGCTGAGCACCTGGCCCATATAGATTGTCTCAGGGAAACCTTGAAAACTGTGGAGGTGGATCCTAGGAAAAGGCCCATGCAGCAAGAGGACAAGTACAGTCTCAAAAGTTACCTGCCCACAGATGTACAGAAGACGAAGGCTCTGCTGGCTGCCTCATCCCTTGCTTCCCCTGTGAGGTCTTCTCCAGGAAGCCTTCCCTGACTACCTGTGTCCAGAGTGCCCCTCTGTGAGACTGTGCCCTGCCACCAGATCTGTGTGGCTATCTGTGTGTCCATGCTCCCTGACCCTAGACTGACTTTCAGACATGGACTGAATCTGCTTTTTCTGTTGTATATTCCTCAGCCCTACCCAGCCTAGGGTGGGCATCAATAAAGTGAGTTGCTGACTGAACAACAACAACAACAAAAAAAAAACACCTGAACCCATAGTAAATATTTCTTTTGATCTGAACAAGAAAAAACTTGGAGAGATGGCCAGGCAAACTGTATGGCCTATAATGGATTTCTGCTCATATTCAGCTCCCAGAATGAAGTGGTTAGATTTTTTTCTTTGCAATATTAGTCACATTTAATTTACTGTGTTACTATATAACGGGTATACTTCAAGGGTATGATACATCATTCAACAAAACAAAGATCTTTGCATTTATGGAGCTTAATCCCAAGGGAAGAAACAGGGAATAAAAAATAATCATAATAAATGTGTAAATTATGTAGTATATTAGAAGTTAGTAAATTTTATGCAAAGATATGTATTTATAAATTAAGTGTTATTGTGAGTGTTCTACATGGGTAGGCTGCAAGAAAGAAAGTCTTCTCATTGAGACGATGACATTTGAGCAAAAATGTAAAGTATATGAGGGAATTAGTCAAGTGAGTTGGGGGCATAAACTTCTCACAGAGGAAATAGCTACAACACAGACATTAAGGTAGGTATTTGCCTGAAATATTCAAGGAGCAGAAAAGAGGCAGCCAGCCCTGGCTGGTGTGGCTTAGTGGATAGAGTGACAGCCTACAAAGTGGAAGGTTGTAGATTCAATTCCCCATCAGGGCACATGCCTGGGATGTGGGCTAGGTCCCCGGTTGGGGACCTAGGTCCCCGGTTGGGGGGTGAGGGAATCGATGTTTCTCTCTTTCTCTTTCCCTTCCTCTCACTCTAAAAATAAATAAATAATTTTTTTAAGAAAGAGGCAGCCAGTCAGTGTGCTTAAAATGAGGGGGTGAATGGTATGAATCATTTAGGTTTTGTAGATTATTGTAAAGACTGGGTTTTACTCCAAGTAAAATAGGGAGATATTGCAGAATTATGAACAGAAGTATGACGTGATCTGACTTAAGTTTTTAAAAAGTCATTTTCTTTGCTCTGGGGGGATAGGCATTGGCAAATATAAAAGCACAGCATTGTTACAAGGCTGTTGCAATAACCCAAGAGAACAACGTGCTCAAAGAAAGACCATAGCACTGGAAATAGTGAGAGTGAGAAAATGAGGAGAGATCCATTACAGCACTCTGTATTTTGTAAAAGGACTTTTTGAGTTACTATCTGGGGACCTCCTTGTATTGGATTGGATTGAAAAAGCACAATGTAGGACTTCCGGCCAAGAGGGAGGCATAGGTAGACACACCGTGCCTCCTTGCACAACCGAAAGAGGAAAAACAACAATTTAAAAAACAAAAACAGCCAGAACTGACAGAAAATCGAACTGAATGGAAGAAGTCCAACAACCAAGGAGTTAAAGAAGACACGTTCATCCAGACTGGTAAGCAGAGCAGAGCTGGGTGGAGAGTGGCTACATGCAGTTTGTGGAGAAGTGGGGGCAACGCTGCAGCTGCCTGGAGAGACCCGTGGTGGGCACGCCTGGCCAAAATGCGGCAGGCGCACTCAGCCATAACCCACAGCTGGCCGACCCGGACCCAGCGGGGCCAAGACTGGTGGACCTGGTGGTCCCTCGTTCAAGTGCAGATAAACTGGGAGAAAAAGCTGAGGAGCAGAGCAGACCCCACAACCCACCATCATGGGGAAATAAAGCCTCAAACCACTGATTGAAAACACCTGTGGGGGTTGAGGTCGCGGCAGGAGGAGCTCCCAGCCTCACAGGAGAGTTCATTGGAGAGACCCACAGGGACCAGGAACTATGCAAGCCTGCCCACCCACCCCGGAGCCAGCACAAAGGGACACAAACTTGCTTGTGGGTAGCGGGGGGAAGTGCGGAGAGTGGAGCAAGTGCCATTGTTTGCTCAGGCCCCACCCCCACAGGTAGCATCACAACACAACTACGTGGGTTACCCTGCCCTGAGGACACCTAAGGCTCTGCCCCTTAATGTAACAGGCTCGAAGAGAAAAAAAATGGCCCAAATGGAAGAACAGATCAAAGCTCCAGAAAAAATACAACTAAGTGACAAAGAGATAGCCAACCTATCAGATGCAAGTTTAAAACACTGGTAATCAGGAAGCTCACAGGATTGGTTGAAATTTGGTCACAATTAGATGAACAAATGAAGGATACACTAAAGGAAATTAGGGGAAATGTGCAGGGAACCAATAAGGATGAGAAGGAAACTGGGACTCAAATCAACAGAGTGGACCAGAAGGAAGAAAAAAACATTCAACCAGAAAAGAATGAAGAAACAAGAATTCAAAAAAATGAGAAAAAGCTTAGGAACCTCCAGGACATCTTTAAACGTCCCAACATCTGAGTCATAGGGGTGCCAGAAGGAGAAGAGGAAGACCAAGAGACTGAAAACTTATTTGAACAAATGATGAAGGAGAACTTCCCCAAGCTGGTGAAGGAAATAGACTTCCAGAAAGTCAAGGAAGCTCAGAGAGTTCCAAAGAAGTTGGACCCAAAGAGGAACACACCAAGACACATCCTAATTACATTACCCAAGATTAAAAATAAGGAGAGAATCTTAGAAGCAGCAAGAGAAAAGGAGACAGTTACCTACAAAGGAATTCCCATAAGACTGTCAGCTGATTTCTCAAAAGAGACCTTTCAAGCAAGAAGGGGCTGGAAAGAAGTATACCAGGTCATGAAAGGCAAGGACCTACATCCAAGAATACTCTATCCAGCAAAACTTTCATTTAGAATGGAAGGACAGATAAAGTACTTCTCAGATAAGGTCAAGTTCAAGGAGTTCATCATCACCCAGCCTTTATTATATGAAATGTTAAAGGGATTTATATAAGGAATGGAGGGGTATCACAGGGGAATGGGGGGCAGGGGAGAGAAGAAGAAAAAGTACAGAGAATAAGTAGCGTAAGCGATAGGTAGAAAACAGACAGGGGGAGGTTAAGAATAGTATAGGAAATGTAGAAGCCGAAGAACTTATGAGTATGACCCATGGACAAAAACTAAAGGGTGGCGAATGGGGGGGATGTGGGGCAGAGGGGAATAAAGAGGGGGAATGGGACAACTGTAATAGCATAATCAATAAAATATATTAAAAAAGAAAAGAAAAAGCACAATGTAAGTGAATGCTGGATATTGGCAAATGGAGATGCATTAAGCAATTGGTAAGCCTTAAAACATTTATTTGTTATTAAATGTGTTAAACAAGGTAAAGATTCTGACTCTATAATCAACTACTTTCATAGTCTCCTCCATACCTTGTCTCCAAAAGGCCCTCAACAAATAGATGCCAGAGAGAACCTTCAGACAGATATATGGTCTTTAGTGAGGGTTTAGCATCAGATACCAGTATTTACTTCTGTATGGTAAGTTGGACTATACCGCGTGTGAGCCACAGGTACTCCTTCCATCCTAGACTAAATGAAAGTCTAAGTAGTTTGATCCTTGCCTCTTTCCACTTGTGCTTTGCCGTTTGCTTTTTTGTTGTTGTTTTAGACTGTTGTTGACAGGGGACTCTTAGGAAATGTATTCAAGCTACACTTTCCTCACCCATTGGTGGCCTGAAAGAAATGTAAGAGAATAAGCGAGAAAGAGAAAATGTTTGTTCCTCTTAGCTTTTTTTTTCTTTTTTTATTGTTGTTCAAGTACAGTTTTCTCCATTTTCACCCCACCATGCCCCCCCTCCCCACTCATCCCACCTCCCACCCCCAAACCTACCCTCTTTGGCTTTGTTCATGTGTCCTTTACACATGTTCCTTGATGGCCCTCCCCCTATTATCCCTCTCTCCCCTCCTCTCTGGTTACCATCAGTTTGTTCTTTATTTCAATGTCTCTGGTTGTATTTTGCTTGCTTGTTTTTTTTTGTTGTTGATTAGGTTCCACTAAAATTCTAGAACTTCTTTGTGTTTCTTAGCTTGAGGAACTGATTGTATCCTTAGACTGAATTTTTGTTCGTGAAACACTTAAAATGTTCCCCAACTTCAGGGAGGGGAAAGAAACGAGAAGGATGTTGTGTTCCCTGCAGGGGACCACTAGCTACCCTTTATGGAACATCGACTACAGACAGGCACTGTCCTAGTTCCATGGCCATCTGTGCTAGGTATTATGTGAGGTAGGTGACATAAAAAGAGCAGCAAGGTGTTTTATGGTATTTCCTAGATTATAAAACAGCATACATTTAGAGTAACTTCTCCTGTCCCCATTGTGTTTATGTCCAATTTGGGGTGAAAATACACAATAACTTGAGGGTAATAATATGTTAGTAATTATGTTTTCAACCTTGAAAATGTAAGAAAAAGTATAACAAACTTTCTGACTACAAAATCTAACACGATATTAAGAGAAAACATTGGTAGCTTAACATACTGTATATTACATGTAGTTGACTTAAAAACTGAGAGAGATGTAAAAGAGCTTTCAGTGGCTTAAAGTTGGTGTATTAGTTTGCTTGGGCTACTGTAATACCACAGACTAAGTATCTTAGGCAACAGTTCTGGAGGTTAGAAGTCCCAGACCAAGGCGTCAGTTGGGTTGATTTCTACCAATGCCTCTCTCCTTGGCTTGTTAGTGGCCATCTTTGCTCCTTGTGTCTTCACATAGTCTTCCCTCTGCATATGCTTACCTGTATTGAATTTATTTTCTTACAAGGACACCAGTCATATTAAATTGACATCATTTAACTTAATCACATTTGTAAACACTCCATGTTCTAATATAGTTACATTCTGAGTTACTGGGGCTTAGCTCTGTAATATATAAATATTGGGCGGGGGGCCATAATTCAGGCAATAAGAGCTTGTGAATTCTCAGTTGGCACTAAAGAATGAATAGACACAGAAATACACATATAATTTGAAAACAGGAAGCATAAAATTTTGAAATTAAGAAACTGTACACCAAGTACTACAAAGTTCCCCAAAAAGGAAATGCTGAAAACATTTTAATCACCATATAACCAGAAAGTCATGACTCACAATTCTGTTTTTCTTTTCCTCATTTTGAATATTTAATTTCCTATGTTTATATATGACTTGAAATATGAGTGAAGAAATTCTTTCTAGAGATTTCATTTACAATTATTTATGTGTATCATAGGCACTCAAGTACAAAATACCTATTTTACTGTGGTGATGGCTGCAGAGAGTGGACGAGTGGACACCTGTTTCAGCCTTAGCATAGCCCAATATTTTTAGTGAGTGATGGGTGGTCAATGAAATATCAGTTATACTCTCCTCCTATATAACTTTTAAACAACAAAATTAATTTATTACTTTTTATTTGAAAGTATAAAGAGGAGAGTATAATCAACAAAATGATTTACAATGTTTAAAACAGCACGAAGTTCCAGGACTGTCTTGGGTGTGGAGGCAGCAAAGTTCTTAGTGCTCAGTCCTTCCCACTGCCACAGTCCGAGTTAGGGTTTGAAGACCGATATGAGGGGAGAAGCAGCTCGTTTCACACCCTCTATTCTCTCCATGTAGCTCATTTAGAAACATGGTCACCAAAGTTTACACTATGTATTTTAGGCTGTGCCTTGTTGTTTTTCATGAGGTTCAGTAAAAATCTCTTTGTTTTGTTCCAGATCCACTATTGAAGGAAGTAGAAAGTGTGCCTTCATTTTTAAGGATGGTGTAAGTAGTGCCAATTGTGTGATGCAAAAAATATATATATAAATTAAAGAAAATTTACCTTTTTATGTATTATAAATTAATATAGATACATTGTCCTTCCCATCAAACAGGAAGGACATATGTTTCAAGTTTACTGAAAATTTTTAATTGATTTTAAAATTGATTTAAATACATAACTAACAAGCCAAGAAACCTGAGATTTTAATCTATCTAGTATGAGGACAGGGACTCCTGTCTGTTTTGTCAATGAATATCTCTCAGGCACCCAGAACAATGTCCATCACATGGTAGACACTCTATAGATGGTAAAAGAACCAAGAGATGAATGTATGTATATATGCTTTTACAACTTATACTAGACCACATCAGTTGGTGCATCTAAGCCTATGGGTGTAATGGTGCTCTTGATCATAACTGATAATAAATCAGCATGCTTCAGTGAAACAGATTGGAGGGTAAAAAGAGAGAGGGAAATATACCTCTACTTATCCAAAATTCAATTAAGTCTGCCTAAAGGAGTAGAAAAGATGAAACATGAAGTGAGCATTAATGGTCCGCTCAGCCTTGAGTAGGTATGTAACTCATTTAGGATTTGGAAAGGAGGCCTTGTGAGAAATATTCAGAGATTAACTAGGGTTTTTTTTTGTATTTTGCATCATGATCAAAGTGGTAAATTTGGCTTTATCAAAATGAAATACTTTTATCATTCCATGCAAATTGTGAGAAAAAATGGAAAGTTAAGAAATGGGCTGAAAGACATTTGTAAAACATATGTAGGTTGAGGTATTTGTATTTAAAATACATAATGAACTCTTACAACTCAATAAGAGACCAATAACTCAATTAAAAATGGGTAAAGTAGGCCCGACTGGTGTAGCTCAGTGGATTGAGCACGGGCTGGGAACCAGAGGGTCCCGGTTCGATTCCCAGTCGGGGCACATGCCTGGGTTGCGGGCCAGGTCCCCAGTGAGGGCCATGTGAGAGGCAACCATACATTGCTCTTTCTCCCTCCCTTCTCCTCTCTCTGAAAATAAATAAATAAATAATCTTTAAAAACAAAATGGGTAAAGTATTAAACAAACATTTCATCAAAGAAAATATCAACATGACAAATAAGGGCATAAAAGATGCTTAACTCAATTAGTCATTAGAGGAATGTAAACTAAAACCATATGAGAGATCAACATACCTCTATTAGAGTAGCTAAAAAGAGTATAACAAAGTGGTACAGAGTTGTGGGATCAATGGGAGGGATTTACCCTGGACAGTCAGATGGATAAATCCCATCTGATTTACCCATCAGATGTAATGATGGCCTGTGACCACTGACCACTAACCTCTGCCCTCCATGGAAAATCATCTATGCAGGGGCAGGGTGGTGGTTCTCTGATGTGGTCTGTAGCTCTTCACTGGGTGCACAGGCCTGTGATTTTCTCAGGTGGTACAGGCCAAGGTCGGCCCCAACCTGTGTTTTGCCTGGGGCCACTCTGTATGAGCTATAAATCAATCTGAGATCGTTGCTACTTGTGCTGGACTTGGAGATTCCCAGGTGAAGCCAAGCTGTGAATCTAGGCTGCCTACTGCTAGCACCATGCCTAGGGCTACTTAGCAAGAGGTATGGGGGCTGGCAACTCACGGATACTGGCTGTTGTTTGCTTGACAGGATTTAAGAAGTTGTGAAGTATGAGCCAAGACCAGCCATTCATATGGAAAAGCCAGTGTTAACAGCTGTAAATTGGGTAGGATGGAGCCCCAGGGGATCCCCATGGGATCCCCAGGGCAGGGCAAACAGTGTTAGCCAGGTTGATGGAGTCTCAGATATGGCATCTGCCTGCTGGCTCTGTAGCTCTGTGGGGTGAGGGTTCAGAGAAGGGACGATGGCCTCTGCTTGTCTTCTGTCTGGGAGAAAGCTGTCCTGTAGCTCTTGCCTTGATGCCAGACACTGCTGTTCCTCCCTATATGCCACTGGTGCTAAGCTGCTACTCCAGTGCTGGAGCTCAATGGGAGGGAGACTGAGTAAGTCTGTGTTTGGGTTTTTTATGAGGAACTGCTTGGGACTCCTGAAGTCACCCCAATGTATGCTTTTTGACATAAAAATTATTTTGAGTTGAAGGCAATTAAGGAGCAGTAAATGCTAGGAAAACTCACCCTACCCTTTACCCCCATTTCTGTTTAAAGACAGAACATAAATCCTCCCTTTATTGGAGACAGACACTTATGAGCCAAAGGACAGTACACCTTGCTCTATTAGTTCCCTGTCAAATATTTACCTTCCCAGAGTAGCCACCATGGGAAGTCTGAAAATGCCTTTCCCTTGTCCTGTCATTTCTCTACAGATTTATGTATTTATTTATTTTTGTTGAAAATACTATATAAGCTAGAGTTCTAAGCCACCATTTTGAATTCCTCTTCCTTTAGGTTTCTCTCTTATAACGTGTCCCACACCAGTTAATGAACTGTTTTACTCTTGTCAATCTGTTTTTTGTTCATACCAGCTGAAAATCTAAGAAAGATGGATAAAGGTAAAGATTTGCCTCTCCTAAAAAACCTAGTAACTTTTCTCAATTTTCACTCACTAGGACTGCTCCGCTCTTTTTGATTTTTTCTTCAAATTTTTTAAATTTATTGATTTAATTTATTTACTTTTATCCTAATTTGAGACATGCTTTGAGTATTTTTTCCATTTTTTAAAATTGTTGTTCAAGTACACTTGTCTGCCTTTCCCCCCACCTCTTGACCGACCCATACCCACCTGTCTCCCCACCCATTCCCATCTTCCTCTCCTAATTCCACACCCCCCTTGGTTTTGTGCATGTGTCCCTTATAGTTGTTCCTGAAAACCCTTCACACTTTCCCCCCCATTATCCCCTCTGGTCACTGTCTCTTTGTTCTTAATTTCAATGTTTCTGGTTATATTTTGCTTGCTTGTTTGTTTTGTTGATTAGGTTCCACTTAAAGGTGAGATCATACGGTATTTGTCATTCACCACCTGGCATATTTCACTTAGCACAATGCTCTCCAGATCCATCCATGCTGTCCCAAAGGGTAGGAGCTCCTTCTTTCTTTCTGCTGTGTAGTATTCCATTGGGTAAATGTACCACAGTTTTTTGATCCATTCATTTATTGATGGGTGCTTAGGTTGCTTCTAGCACTTGGCTATTGTAAGTTGTGCTGCTGTGAACATTGGGGTACATAGGTTCTTTTGGATTGGTGTTTCAGTGTTCTTAGGATATAATCCTAGCAATGGAATTACCTTTTCTGATATTTAAATATGTTTGTGTGTGTACACATTGTACATATACATTCTTCCCAGATGATTTCTACATCTGCTAATAATGTGTCAGACAAGATTCTCCTAATCATTAATGGAATTATTACTGTTTGTTCCTAACCTCCTAACATTTTTATGAGTAGCAAAAGTATTAGATCCTCTCTCTAATTCATTCTCCTCACCACAAAATACTGCTTTTATTGACATCCTCTTGCTCAAATGCATTAAACATCTTCCCCTTATTGCTTACAGTATAAAGAAAACAATTTTATCCTACACTTGTGCTTCTGTCATATGACCTTATGATTCCTTTCTTTCCTATCTTTTGTTTTTATAAATTGATATATCTGTTATAGCCATTTGTCTGATCATAGTCCTTTTTATTTTAATTTTTTTAATCCTCATCTGAGGACATTTTTTTTCATTGTTGAGAGAGAGGAACGAAGAGAGAGAAACATCAGTTGGTTGCCTCCCCTGGCACCTGTACCAGGGAATGGACCCACAACTTAAGTATGTGCCCTGATGGGGAGTAGAACCTGCTTTGCTTCAGTTATAGGACAACAGTCCAACCAACTGAGCCACATTGGCCAGGGACAGTCATAGACCTTTTGGTGACCCTTATACTTATTTGATTATAATCCCCATTCACATTGTTTCCACCTTTTGAAAAAACTTTGCCTTTCCTCCAGCCTTCCACTAAGTCTAAGGGATCTCCCCATCCCCCACCACCCTTCTGAATAGCTATTCCAATCATTGCCACTTACCTTTGCACTTTGTAAGGCCATTTTATCTTTTATGACTTTAAGAGATAGATGCTTTTAATGAAAGTTTCTTGACTGATTATTATGGAAGAATAAATGAATAATAAATATCCAGTCAGAGTTTCTCTGGAAATTTTATTATAAATGTTTATTTATTTTGCAGTTCACAAGTTGAATTACAAATGCATGACTTTTACACTCATCATATTTATTACTGTTCTAGTGGTCTCTATAATAATAGGTGAGTGGATTAATTCATAAGCTTTCTGTGGTTATTTATGGTTAGCAGGCCCAAACATTATCTCTCAAGTTCTATGTGGAATCTCTCAGTTCTGAAGTAATAAGTAGGTTTGTAGAGACTTTTCCTTGGGTTCTTATCAGTCCAGCAGGTTTTACAGTCATTTTCTTGACTTTATAGGAGTGCTTGATCTTGGAGTAAAATTATTGTAGATTCTCAGATGACAACCAGACAGCAACATCAATACCTATTTTTTTTAAAATGAAAAGTTTTAATTTAAAAGCACATTCCAGGTTTTCTAAAAAATAAATTACAATATAAAAATTTGCCACTTTAACATTATAAAAAACATAGAGACTTTAATAATAAAGCCTGTATAACTGCTTAATAGTGGAACATTAGAAATTAGGAAGATGATGTGGGTACCTAAGATCAAGATTTTTAAAATTGGAATAATATCTGAAGTAGAGAACATACAGATAACGTGTTTCCATGATGACTGCTGAAGTATACACATTTCTACACCATTTGGGGTTCATTCCATAAAGTTAATTCTCATTTGCTTATTTTTCTATTGGCTTTATCTTTTTCTGCTAGTTTCATGGATTTGAATGGATATTGTTTACTAATTCTCAATATGCAATACCTGTTTTTTAATTGAGAGTACTTTGTGTGAGTTGAAGAGCTAATATCAAATACGTTACATTTAATGTTTACATTCAATTCTCACAAGACTACAAAATTGGTATAATTATGGAATCCATTTACAGACAAAGAAATAGAGGCCAGAGTGAGTAAGTTGCCTCTCACAAATAAATTCCAGAGCTAGAATTGTGATTCTTACATAATTCCTAATATTTTAACCACCATGCAACACTCCTTCTATAATTACAGTATGTCTTTACTCTCCTTTCTTTTAGAGCAAGAGTAAGTAATATTACTAATAGTGGTTATATGAAATATTTGTTTATTTCTATCCTGTTTTGATGAAAGAAAAAATAATAACATAAGTGATATTTTGCAAGATTTTCTCTGTTGGAGTAGATTTGTAAAAAAGATGTTCATTTTCTTCTAGGTGTTATGTATTCATTTTGTGAAAAGAATTCAAAGCTCAATTTTAATTCCTGAGGTAGGGCATAATAGTCTTCAGTATTTGATTGTCCACGTGCATGCTTTGCTTAATTTAGCACTTAAAGTAACACTTTATACTCTTGATTCTTGCTTCCTTTGTCATTTGCAAGAGTATTGGATATACTTTTTGCTCAGTCTCCTCTGTCACTATAGAATCCTAGGAGCTCAATGTTACTGATATTTAAACATCTGCAATTTAAACATTTGTAGAGAAGTGTTTCTAGAAGGAATCTTTAAATACATTGATTAATTCGATTTTTAAAAGTGTTGAAACACAATATATTTTATTACCCATGTATGGTAACCTGGATCCACCTCTGTACATTACAAAAATAAATAAATAAATAATCATTGCAGAGTGTGGAGAAAAGGCTTTGGAACTGACCCTATATTTGAACATTTACTTGACTCTTTTTTTAAAGATTTCATTTATTTATTCTTAGAGAGGGAAAAGGGAAAAAGAAACAGAGGGAGAGAAGCATCAGTGTGCAGGAGAAACATCAATCAGTTGCCTCTAGCCTGCTTCCAGCCAGAGACCTGGCCCACAAACCAGGCATGTGTCCTGACCTGGAATTGAACCAGTGACCTTTCGGTTTGCAGGATGATGCTCAACACACTGAGCCACACCAGTCCGATCTCATTTGCTCTTTCTTAGTCACATTAACTTACTCAAACATTTGGAGATCAGGAACTTTATATTATTCTTATTACTCAACGCCTAACTAAAAACCTAAAATAGTAAATTCTGAAAACAATGTATGTATAAATATATTCACTATTACTCCAGTTTCTTTAGCACTGAATATTGTTGAACAGAACAAATGTTTCACTAACTCTTACATTTCAATGACTTGTTATCATTTATGGTGAGTTTCACTTTGGTAGCTTGGATATCCTCTCGTCTATGACCTTCTCATTTCTTCGAGGTAAAATGAAGCCTTCACTTTTTACCTCAATCTTTGAGGCTTAAATTATATTCACATCTCTAGATCTATTCCTTGATTGCTAGATTTTATACATTGTTTTGGTAGGATGTCAATACAGTTCATGAGAGGCTAGCAGCTACATTTCTCAAAATGGAAGCTAGGAAATGAGGCTAAAGTACAGACTACTTGGCCACTAACTGTCTTACTTGCAGACAGAGGAATTGAATTCATTCACCATCGCATGCATGAAGCTAATTTTATAGGCCTCAAACCATGGGAGTAGAAAGTAAAACCAATTCACCAGAATGAGTAGAAACATATTTTAACTTTTTAAAAATGTGATCATTTCTTTCTTTTTTTTTTCAGTGTGCGCTATAAAACCTTTTAAAAATCCCCAAACTATTTAGTGCTCAGGAAAATGGATTGGAGTAGGATATAATTGTTTCTATTTTTCTGATGATACCAGGAACCGGACAGCCAGTAAAACATTTTGCACCTCACAGGGATCGGAACTTGCTAAGATTGATACACCTGAAGATCTGGTACGGAAGGAAGGAAGTTTTCAGTCATTTCAGAGCTTAAGATTGTATAAAAAGAGAATAAAAATGGCAAAAGTTAATACTCAATAATGCAAGTCAGACAATGTTTCATTTGAAGTCATTTCTGTATAAAATACTAGGAAATTTTATATTTGGATTAAAAATATAAATTTGTATTCTTCTCAAAAACGGATAGTCAATGTTAACATTCATACATACACATTTCTTCCACTTTCTTATTTAACTGCTTGGCTTTTCTGTTATTGTTCAGACAATATCTCTCTGGCAAATGCCATAAAATTTGGAGTCACCGTCTTCAGAACTCACTGGATTTCCTGTTGTGACAGCACAGCTCATGCTATCAGTTGGTCCAATAATTGAAAAGCTAGGAGATAAAGGGCAGCCTTTAGAGAATTTATCTTACAATAGTAGTTGTATTTACTAAAGTTTTCTCCAGCCAAACTTGTATAGGTAACTCCTCAGCAGCCAAAATGTTGCAGAGGTTTTCAAATGGATACTTTTGTTGTTGCCAATGATTGTAGTTGGTCACTCTTGATTTGCTTGCCCTCCAAGCCCTCCCCTCACCCTCGCACCTACCCGGATGTCTCTCTTATTTGAGTAACATCAATATAGAGGTTCAATTTGAAGACTAGAAGGAACCCGTCTCTTTCCTTCCCTCTTAACTCTTGCCTTACATGTATCAGCAAGTCCTGGGAATGCTATCCCCAGGTAAGTTCTCATATTCTTTCATGTCTAGCTCATGCTACTGGTACTTCTCTCCCTTATCTCTGGTCATTGTCTTCTAACTAAACTCCTGTTTCAACTTTGCTTCCCATATATTAATTTTCCACATAGCAGCATGAATAATTTTCTTTAAAAGGTAACTAGATGTTAAAATGAAAGTTTTGGTAAAGACTGCATGGTGATAAATATCTTATACCAAAGGTAATTACAAAGCAGTAATCTAGGAAAGAATTTCTTTTTAAAGTTAAAGTAAAAACTGTGAAGATGACAACTTCCTTGTTTAAACACTATGACCAATCACTACTGTAGCCATCTGAACATCACTTTTGTTAAATAATTAATTAAAATCTTTTAAAAAGAGATGTGTTGCCCTAACAATATCTTGGTTACCAAATTTTTAAAAAAGAGCCTACATATTTCTTATTAATTTTTTCAAAGACTACCATCAAAATAGGTCCCCAAAATTAGTTTTATATTCATGAAAGATGATGGATAATAGAACTATAACTATCCAGACTGATGTGAATCGTCACACTGTGGCCTTTGCTCTAACGTGCCAGGTCTCAGGTGCTCTAATCGTGTGACGTGTAAAGCAAATGAGAGCACGGAGGAGAATGGGAAAATGTACGTCACACTTGGGAATTTTGAAGCACTCTTCCACCTATTACATTATGTTGTTCACACAAGAACACTGTGAGGAAAGTTTCATTCTTCTTTTCATACAAGTAAACAAATTGATATCAACAAGTTTCGGAGAATTTTGTGAGGGCAAAGTTTTAAATTCATACTTCCTGATATCAGCTCAAGAGATATTTTTACATATTCTGGGTGCTTTTATTTGTAAGTGAATTTTATTTTTGCGCTTATTATATAGAAAATATTTGCTTCAAATTATTTTAATAAAATTCAAGTCAGCTTAAACATTTTTTAAATCTGTTTTTGACAATAATTTCCAAATGCCATAATGAATACTTTTTAATTGCATTCTCAACATTACTGAATGTTAAGAAAGGAGGAAGAAGAAAAAGAGAGAATGAAAGAAAGAAAAGAAACAGGAGAATAAAAAGAAAGCTAGAAAAAAGGAGAGAGACAATTCAAAAAAGAGGAGGCAAGATGGAAGAAAGTTTACAAAAAACCTTGGAAAACAAGGCAGCTTAATTAAAAATACTTTTTTAAAATAAATAAAACAGCATCATTATACCATCCCTCTCCCTCAAAAAACTACTTATTTTTTTGTTCCACAAAAGGGTGTTCATTTATCCACATCCGTTGCTTTCCTAGGGGCATAACGTACAGTCCAATCCAAACAGGCTGCCCCGGTTTTAAACTCTTCTGTATGAAGTCCTACAGAAGGAATAGTTCATTCATTTATTCAAAAGCACGTCAATGCCTTCTACAGAGTAAGACACTGTGCCAGGCATCAATGAAGAAGTAAATAATTATTTCTTTCCTAAATAATAGGTTTCTTATCAAAAACAATAGTAATTATATTAGGGCAAATGAACATTCAAATCAATGACTATAAACTACCTGCACTTATTAGAACTGCACCTAGCAATTCCTCCTGGAGCACTTAGATCCCGTTTTTGATTCCTCACCAGCTCTTTCAAAGCGTGAATCACCGTCAAAGCGTGAATCACCGGCAAATGTGCCTGGAGCTTTGTGCACTCACACTGACTCTCATTCTAAGTTTTAGAAGAAGTGAAAAACTTGTAACACTTCCCTTGGTTCAACATCCAGTCACTTTGGCACATAGAATTATTTCCTGAAAGAAAAATGGAAGAAAAAGTTTAATGAAACTCTGCCCTGGCTGGTGTAGCTCAGTGGATTGAGCGCGGGCTGGGAACCAAAGGGTCTCAGTTCGATTCCCAGTCAGGGCACATGCCTGGGTTGCAGGCCAGGTCCCTGTGAGGGCCATGTGAGGCAACCATACATTGCTGTTTCTCTCCCTCTCTGTCTCCTCCCTCCATTCCCCTCTCTCTAAAAATAAATAAAAATAAAATCTTAAAAAAAAAAAAAGTTTAATGAAACTCTAAAAAGTTAATACACTTTGTACCAGGACAAGAGTTGTCAATTCTAAATAGTTGTAATTTTGTGAAAACATTTAATTTAACACTCAGGATAACTGGATTCTAATTTCAGTTGTACAAGTACATAACTAAAAGGTATAAAATAACCTCAAATATACCTCACAATTTAAATTTGAGGAGAGCTATTTACTTACTACTATTAGGAAGAAGGAATCATTTGGACCAAGTGATTCCATTAGGTGGGTATTGATAGATGGGTGAATAAAGTACAGTTTAGAGCCGCAAAATACATTGAAAATAGTCCAAATTATCAGTGTAAGATGTTAAAACACCAAAACATGATTCAAAATGTGGATACCAGTTGTCCAAAAAGGTATTAAAGTTAACTCAGTTTCAAATGTTATATTCTATAAGAAGAAATATTATGGGGATGAGGATGGAGAAAAATTGTATATAGCCAGACTTTGTATCAATTGTTGTCTCAAGTGTTTTGCATAATAATAACAACAAACACATATAGCCATTATTGTGGGTTACTAAGCACCTAACATATATTTAGTTTTTAAAATAACTTTATAAAATAATGGAACATGTTAAATGATATGATGTAAATGTAAACAGCAAAAATCCAGAGTATGAGATATTATACAAAACCATGACCTATTTTTCCCAACAAATAAATGGCAAAGAGAAAATAAATGAAGTAAAGGGGATTTAATGATTAAGATATTCAAGAGACATAGAGACTTTTTAACCAAATACAATTGTGTTCTTTTTTCTGATTTCAATTCTAACAAATCAAAATAAATAAATAAATAAAAGGACATTTTAATGGTGACTAGATAACAGAAACATTAAGAAGTTATTGCTAATTTTGTTAGGCATTGTGGTAGACAGAATTCTAAAATGGCTTCCACGATTCCTGCCCCTGGTGTACATGGTCCGTGTAATTCTCCGTCCATGAATGTGAGTCAGGTCTGTGACTATGATGGGATATCACTTCCATGGTTAAGTTTTATTATATTGCAAGGTGAAGGGATTTTGAACACAAAAAAAGAGTCCCTGGTCAGTTAATTTTGAGTTCATGAAAAGAGAGATTATCACAGGAGGGCATGACTTAGTCAGGTACAAGACCTTATAAAGGGGACTGGGCCTTCCTAGAAGACAGAGAGAAGTCCTATTGGCTCTGAAGAATTAAACTTCCATGTCTTGAGAGTCCATTTAAAAATACAGACGGCAAGAAAATGCAGGAGCTTAGAGCAGCCCTGGGTGAAAGCCAGCAGTATAGCAATGATCTCAGTCCTACAACCACAAGTAACTGAGTTGTACCAATAACAACACAAGTTTGCAGGAAGAACCTCAGCTCCAGAAATGTGTGTGGTCTGGCAAACACCTAAACTACGTGCCACGAGACCCTGAACAGGAGACCTAGTTAAGCAATGCCCCATGCTCCCAACCCATGAAGGTTGAGTATTAAATAATTTTTGGTTTAAACTGGTAAATGTGTGGTAATCTGTAGGACATCAAGAAAAAACTAACACAGGAGCTATTACAGATGTTGTGATTGAGTTAAGCACAAAAAGCCTTTATCTGTAAGATTCATGTACTGGAATATTTAAATATTAAATGGCATGATATCTGGTAACTGCTTTAATATAATCTAGTTTGGGAGTTTGTAAATGGAAGAGATACAAATGAAATAATACTGATTATGTACTAACAATGTTTTATTGTTGTTCAGTTACAGTTGTCCTGCCTTTTTCCCCATTGCGCACCCCACCACACCCCTCCACTCCCACAGTCAATCTCCCCCATTGTGCGCATCCATGAGTCCTCTATTCATGTTCCTTTGTTTTGATGCTCTTTGCAAGATACCTAGTTTTACTTTTAGTTTTCATAATAAAAATCTAAGAATATATAAAATAAAATCTTCTAAAGTAGGTGTTTCTATCACCCCCAATTTACAGATGAGAAATTGAGTCACATATTGAATAATTTTCTCAAAGTCATACAACAGGTAAATATCAGATCTAAAATTCCAAGACAGTTTTTTGTCTCCACAGGTCATCTGATCAACTAATGCATGATACTGTGTTACTTGGTATATTACGGAAATAGAACCGAGACAGAGGGAAACTTATTTCAAGAAATTGGCTCATAGGAAGAACAGGTTGGCAGGCTGGAGGCCCAGGGAAGAGTTGATATTGCAGCTGGAGTGTGGAGTCTGGAGGCTGAATTCCCTCTTCCTTTGCGGAACCTCTGTATTTTTTCTCTTAAGCTTTTCAACTATTGAATGAGGCCCAGTCACATTATGGAAGATAATCTGCTCTCCTTAAATCTACTGGTTTAAATGCTAATCTCACCTAAAAAGTACTTTCACAGTAACATCTAGTTAGTGTTTGACCAAATATTTGGGTACCATGCATGGCCTAGCCAAGATGACACAAAGAGGTCTGTACAGAAGTATTCAACCATACAATGTGAAAAACAGAGACAATTATTGAAGAAGATACAAAATACAAGAAACATTGTACACAGAACAATGATGCCTCAGTCCCCTTCAAAGTAGGCACTTTGGGACCTCACATAGTTCTCCCAGCATTTCTTCCATTGTTCAAAACACTCTGCAAAATCCTTTGTTGGAATCATCATCAGCTGCCCCATTGTATTTTCCTGAATCTCATCAATGGTTTGAAATTTCCTCCCTTCCAAAGATGATTTTAGTTTTGGGAAAAGCCAGAAGTCACAGGGTGCCAAATCTGGGCTGTAGTGGGGCTGAATCACCTGCGTGATTTGAAGTTTCACCAACAACTCTGCTCAAGATGTGATGCATGAGTGGATGTGTTGTGATCAAGCTGCCAATCACCCGTTGCCCATAGCTGCAGTTGTTTTGGTCGTGTTGAAACTCTAAACCAAAGAGAACATTGAGGTAGTGCTCCTTATTAATTGTTTGACCTGGAGGGGCGTACTTATGATTGACACCTTCCCAACAAAACACAGTTAACATGGTCTTGGTCTTGCTGCAAATTTGCTGCGCATTCTTCAGGCATGGAGAAACCAGATGACTTCCATTGGGAAGACTGGACCTTTGTTTCCAGATCACAGCCATAGACCCATGATTCATTTCTGGTTATGAGCTTCTTGAGAAAATCTGGTTCATTGGTAGCAGTTTGAATCAAGTCATTAGTAACTCAGCACAATGTTCCTTCTGCTCTGGTAGCAGAACCTACAGAACAAATTTTGCCACAACACATTTCATGCCAATATCCTTTGTTAAAATCTCGGACACAGTAATTTTTGGAATCCCTGGATCAGCTTCTAGTTCAACACTGTCAGTCACTGAACTTCGTTGATTGCAGCTGGTTCACATTCAACGTCAGGTGTTCTGCTTGTTGCAGGCCTCCAAGATGTGGATCACTTTCAAAAAATTCTGGACCATCTTTGAAGTGTTTGTGCCACATTTTTATTTGCGCTGCATTAATTGCATCAACCCCAAAAGCATTCTGAATCATCCAAATACTTTATGTGGAGGAATGTTCAAGTTGAACACAAAATCTGATGCAGATCTGTTGCTCCACTTACTCAGTCATTTTGAATGTGAGTACACATATTCACTCAATGGCATCTACCGCCCCCACTGACTGGTACAGTGAAGTCTCATTCACGCCATGTGCATTCCAGTCTATTCCAAGTCTGCTCCTTGGCTACATCAATGTCGTGCAAACTGTTCTCATTATGTTAACAATGGCTGGACTTTTTCTGGACAGAACACAGGTGTGCAGAAAGCAACTTGACTTTGGGGAAAACTATATCTAAAATAGAAAATATTATAGGAAAAAACCTTGAGCCAATTTTAAGATAAAAACACAAATATTATATCACAGAATAATAATATGAGATCATTAGTATTTGTTAATAATCCAATAGAATTTCTTTACCAAGTAAGTTGCTAATAGGATGTGAAACTCTCAGAGAAAGTTAAAAAAAAAAAGCATAGTTTCTAAAAAGTCAAGAGTTTGGAATAAAATACAGAGGAATGTAGAACTGTGTCATTAGGTCTGCAAGGAAAATTGCAAAGAGTAGAAAATATCAGTAGGCATGTAGAATATGAACCCCAGAATAAAATTATCAAAAACAAAATTTAATTTTACAAAACAATTCACAGTATAAAGCTAAGAAACCACTCCATATGTCAGTAATTTTATTGACCTGGCACATAACTTTAAGCACTAAATGAAAATATGTTTGCTGAATAAAATGAATAAAGTATTTTGTTTCAAAGATTTTTAATACAATCTTTCATTTGAGTCTTGGTCTAAGATAATGTCTGAGAATGCCATGAGGAAAAGTTTCATTTAATGGATCTATTAGTCAATTCATTCTGTAATTTAGTTGGTGAAAATTTGTGCATGCCAGAAATTGTGATAAGCACAAGGAAGAAAGTATGATTCCTGTCCTCAAAGAATTCACTCTCTAACATAAGTCCTAACAATCACAAACAATGTCATGAGCTTTATATACAAAATCAGATGAGAGCATTAAAATATGAGAACCTATTAATTTCATATTCTACTTGGGGGTTCAAAACAAATTCCAGTTCAATATTGTCAGATAATCCTATTTTCATATAATTATATGAGTAAATAAGTAATAAAATGAAAGAAGTGAAAAATGTTTGAGCTGAACATCTTACTTCTTCAGGCATGGAGAAACCAGATGAGGCCCTCCCAAATGATGGTCACATTGCATTCCAAAGTGTCTCTTGAATTAGATGCTTTAGTTTTTTGCATCTGGATTGTTTCATGGCCAAGTTGCAAACAAGTTCAATTTTCAATCCATTTTACATTGAGGCATATATGATTTCAAGTTAAAAGAAACAAAAAGGAGAATACAAAAGTAAGTCATTTTAAAATTAAGTCCAGTAAATAGTGAAGAAACAAGAATGACTGAAGTGGGAGAAAATAGCAGGGTGACCTAATGAGAGAGAGAACTTAGGATATAGGACAGAACAAGTGCTTTTTTGAGAATTGAAAACAGAAATATAGGTTTTGAGGTAGGAGTGGAGCAGTTTAACTATCAGACAAGAAGTCAGGAAAGAGGACACTTTCCTTTGTTGATCAAAATATGCGGGTGCTATACATGCACAGGAAAGCAAGGTTGGCAGTGTGAGTGGGTTATAGAGCAGGATATCAAGAAGAGAAAGCAGACAATACAGAAATCTTTTTACAGCCTGCAAAATCATAAGGTCTGGAAAATAGGTATCAAAATAGAAAAGATTAAATCTTTTAAAAATTATAAGAAAAAGACACTTAAAAATCAGATACTGAACATAAGGGAGGAAAACATATTTCAGGGACAAAGAGAAATAAAAAATACTGACTTTCTGACATGTAAAGAAGAAAGAGAAGGAAACCAAGGCTCTTGTGAAAGTCAAGCCAATCTTGCCCACTAACAAGTGCAGATGATCCCATTCTTCGCTCCAGTAATGTGTTGTAAGTTTTCAGGCATGCTGCCTCATTTAATCTTGCCAGCTACCTTGTGAAATAATGATTTCTTCCTCTTATAGATAATATTGTTCAGGCTTAAATAAGTTAAGTGGCTTACCCAACACCGTTCATTATGTAGAAAAACCAGGATCGATATGGTAATGTTTTGACTCCATGCCCATTTTCCTTTCCATTTAAATATATCCTGCCCTGGCTGGGTAGTTCAGTTGGTTATAGCGTCATCAGAATATACCAAAGTTGTGGGCTTGATCCTCAGTCAGGGCACATATAAGAATCAACCAATGAATGCATAAGTAAGTGGAACAACAAACTGGTGTTTCTCTTTCTCTCTCTCTCTCGCTCTCTCTCAAAATCAATCAATAAGAAAATTTAAACGTATTCTACCTCAGAGTTAAAAAACTCTTTGAACTCTTTTCAAAAAGATTCCAGAAAACCTTGAAGTTAAGAAAAACAAATTACACAGTTACTTTCCCTCATGAAGAACACAATCCCAGAATTCAGAATCTTTTATTTAGGCTGAAGAAGAAGTTGAAAAGAAGAGAACATCTGAACTCCAAGCAAGACTTAGATCCTTAGACAAGTACTAGTACAAATGATCAATATAATTTGGTGGGTGTCTGAGATATTCATATCTATTTTTATCCTTAGTACTCCCAGCTTAAGGATATTGTCACTTATTTATGGTAAAAAGAATCTTTCCTTATTTTCTCTCCAGAAAGAAAAAGTAATGTTAGATAACAACCAAACTTATTTTTCTTTAAATTCTAAAAGTGGTGTGTGAGCTCTACATAAGATTGACTTATATTTTGTCAGCATAAAGATGAATATTTTCATAAATGGATTATTTTAGGAGTGAAATGTTCTTCCCTTTTTGAAAGCAGCTGTTTGCAAAAACCAGGAACATCACACTCGGTTAGTTACTTGCTGGAAAACCTCAGCCTTTTATATCTATAATAAGAACTGAGTACAAAATTTTCACAGTGCAGATCTTTACCCATGTGTTTACAATTAAATCCTTAAGTCCAAAGCACTTAAGAATTTACTTACAGGCATAGATCCTAAGGAAACAAGTGAACAGGTATGCAAATATAAATATATAGTTATTTAAAATAGTGAAAAACTAGAAAAAAGCATGTGTCCAATAAGAGAAGAAAGTTGTCAATAAAATTTAGAACATCTATTTAATGGAATACTATGCAATTGATAAAAATAATGTCACTTTCTATGTACTGACTTGAAAACTTCATGCTATTTTTTACATGAGAAAAGCAGAATACAGAATATTATATTTTACAAATATCTGCAAATATTTATTGTTGTACATACGTACATACTAAAAGTTCTGAAGTTATCAAACAAAAATTGAATAGGCCAGTCATTACTTTGTTAATGACTGGCCTATACTCTACATTTTATTTTTATATTAAAAGTAAAAGAATATCTTTTTATTTTTTTTAATTTTTTTAAAAATTTATTTATTTTAGAGAGAGGAAGGGAGAGAGACAGAGAAGGAGAGAAACAGCAATGTATGGTTGCCTCTCACATGGCCCTCACTGGGGACCTGGCCCGCAACCCAGGCATGTGCCCTGATGGGGAATCGAACTGGGACCCTCTGGTTCCCAGCCCGCGCTCAATCCACTGAACTACACCAGCCAGGGTATCTTTTTAAAACAGCCTCTGGCTCACTGATTACTTTAACTTAATTGTCTGTCCAAATATTTACTGAACACCCAGTAGATGCTAGTCTCTGGGCTAGGTGGTATAAGTTCACAGGTGAACAAGACATCACAAACAAGAAAATCAACAACTACAACAGTGTGACACAGGTTTTGACTGTAGTGTATATGAATACTTTGAAAGCATGAATAAGTGTATCATAACTAAACATAAAGGAGCTCAGGAAAGCCCTGTAGTCATGCAGATAAGGGAGGAAATATTTCAGTCATAGATATAACTAGTGCAAAGGCTTGGAGGCATGTGAAAATATGACACACTTGGAAATTTGGAAGTAGCATGAATAAAATAGAAGTTATCTAAAAGTGAGAAAAAATTATATTTGGAAGTTAGAAAGAAAGGACAAGCAATGAGTCTTGGCTTTGTATAGAAGATCACGTGAATTTAATAAAAGCTTAGATAGAAAAGTAGAGTTACTGCTGGTCATGATGGCAGTGTAGGCAGACATAGCTTGCCTCTTCCCACAACACATCAAAACTACAACTAAAATATAGAACAACCATGACTCAGAAGTGTCAAAAATCAAGTTGAATGGAAGTCTGATGACTACAGAATTAAAGAAACCACATCAATCCAGACTGGTAGGAGGGGTGCAGACGTGGAATGTGCTGGTCCCATACCCACCTGTGGTGGATAAAAATTCAGGAGGGGTATCTTGGGAGCAAGGAGTCCCAGACCCACACCAGATCCCCCAGCCCAGGGTTCCAGTGCCAGGAAGATACATCTCCACAACTTCTTGCTGCAAAATCCAACAGGGATTGAGTTGGTGGAAGAAACTGCTGGAACCCCAAGCAGTTCCTCTTAAAGAACCAACACACAGACTCACCTACTCAGACTCACTCTCTCTGAACTCCAGCATTGAAGTAGCAGCTTGAAAGGCACCAGTGGTATAAAGGAACAAAGTGAAGTTCCTGGCATCAAGGCGGGCGGAAGCCATTGTCTGTTTTCTA
>PVJI01022347.1:0-25454 GCA_004026765.1 Micronycteris hirsuta | reverse complement strand
GAAAGTCCTGCTGCAGAATTGAGGCAGCAACCAGCAGTCTGTGCCAGTAGCGGTGGTGGAGGTTGACGGTCCCACCCACAGAGCTTCAAAAGCTCAGTTGCCAAGGAAGCACAACAGCACACCTAAGTCACATTGGGAGGGTCAGGGAAGGTTGCCAGGAGAATAAGCAGGGATCTCTGGTGGAAAGAGGAAGTAGGCACTCAAGGACTGGCTCTGAGGTGGAGGGGGGCAGGTAGCTGGGGTTGGGGGGCGGTGGAGGAACATGTGAGGAACTGAGAGAAAGTCATTGTGGAAAACCAAAGGGGAAGCAGGGGCCTGGTCATGGATGGGTTCTAGGGTCCACGCTGAAAACATTGGACATTTTCCTGAGAGCCTGTAACTGATTTAGAAGAGGGGAGTTATCTAGAAAGTTGCTTTTTAGAGAGGTGGGGAGTGACACAAGACTGGAGGCAGGGATGGTCCATTAGGAAGGGAGTTCATTTATCAGTTGACATGATGGTGACCTTGACTAGATAGTGGCTTTGGGGATAAAAAGAAGAAACTAAAAATCCTTTTGATTCCACAGGGCTTAGAAACTGGGAAGGAACTTAGAAACTGGTCTGCCTTTTCCCTTGACAGATGACAAAACCAAGGTTGAGGTGTTAAGCGGCCTGCCCAGGGTCACACAGCTAGCTGTAGAGCAGCACCAGAAACCATTTTTTCTGGCCGGACTTTTTTCCTTTTGTTATTGCCGAATGTGCCAGTTTGGAGGAACAGGGCACTGTGGGTATTCAGAGAAGGCAGAGAGATACAGAAGGGTGTATGGCGTTGGAGCTGGGCCTTAAAAGGTAAGTATACTCATAATTTGGACAGGAGAGTGGAGAGGGCCTGCTAGACAGAGTAAGCTCTGTGAGCATGGGTGCAGGGGAGAAGGCCGGTTGTGTTTGGCGCTCCCGATTCTGAAGTTTGAGTACAGTTAGTACTAGTGTGCATCGGGGAAGTAGCATGAGATAATGCCCCAGAAGGGAGAGTACCCTAGATCAGCGGTGTCAAACTCATTTTCACTAGGGGCCACGGCAGCCTTGCGGTTGCCTTGAAAGGGCCGAAATAATTTTAGGACTGTATAAATGTAACTACTCCTTAACAGTAAAGGAGTTGGAATTACACTCGGCCCTTTGAAGGCACCCATGAGGCTGATGTGGCCCCCCGGTGAAAATGAGTTTGATGCCCCTGCCTTAGGTTATCCAGGTGGGCTCACTAATCACAAAGGTCCTTAAATATGGAAGAGGGAAGCAGAAGAGGTTAGAAAGAAGGCAGCATGAAGAGACTTGGCCCGGTGTTGCTGACTTCGAAGATGGACAAAAGGACCATAAACCAAGAAATGCAGACAGCCTGAAGAAGCTGGAAAAGGCAAGGAAAGGATTTTCCTGTAGAGCCTCCAAAACCCTGCAGAGGTCATGATCAGAAGAATTACAGGGGAGGTCAGGTGTTTGTATCTCTCAGATAAGCCACGACCTCTGCAGGGAAAAGAAGACAGCCCTGCTGACGACACCTTGATTTTAGTCCAGTGAGACTTGTTCGTGAATGCTGTCCTGAAAGTAACACAGGCAAGCCACTGGTGTGTGGTCATTTGTTAGAGCAGCCTTAGAGAACTAATACAGCAGTTCATATTTGTTTGCTGAGTGAATCAGAGCTGTGCTCTAAGAATCAGTGTGCCAGATTCACTTATGAGTTGGACTGGATAGGAGGAGGTTCCGGAGGCCGAGGAGTCCCCTAGAAGACACTTCCAGCAAAGAGGTGATGAGGATGTGACTGGAGGGGGTTGGGCGGAGGTAGGAAGGGGTGGTGCCGAAATTGTAGCACCAGCAATGGGGACTTGAAGCTTCAGCACTGAGTAGCCAGTGCAGGGCAAGGGAGGGGGCATGTGTGCTTTCAGGTCCAGGTTCCTGGAAGGCCATGGGGCTAGTTACAGAAATAAGAGATGCAGAAGGAAGAGAAGACTGTGAGAAAAGTGTACTGAGTTCAGTCTTTGGCTTGTTGAGTTTGAGTTCAGGAGGACCACATGTTTGTAGGTAGAGAGAGATCGGATGGAAACTAGTCTTTGAGGTTGGGATTGGGGATACAAGGTTGGGTGTCAGTGGTCATGATCAGGACATAGCTGTATTCTTTCTTCCAATTTCTCCAGTGAAGAGACACGGCAGTCCTTTTTAAGAATCTAAGATATGACAGTCCTTAAAATTAAGCTTTCCCTACTGTTCACCTAAATTACAAGAAGGGACCCCCCAAAAGCCAGAATTATCTTGGAGGACAGGCCCCTTTTAGTACAGGCTTCCCCCACTAGGTGAGTGTTCTAGGAACCCCTCTGTATCAGTGTGCCAGCTGGTGGTGGTGTGAGAGGGTGTGTTCAGCTTCAGTGAATTTTCGACCAAAAACAGCATGACCTTGTGCCCCACCCTTCCTATTCACCCGATCTCACCCCAAGTGACTTTTCTTTCTTTTTTTCCTGGCTGAAAAAATTCCTCAAAGGGAAACCTTTTGCCTATGTGGAAGAAGTGAAACAAAAAACGGCAGAAGCACTAAAAGGCATTACAATCAATGTGTTCAAAACTGTTTTGAGCAGTGGAAAAAATGACTCAATAGGTTTATTGTATCAAATGGAGAGTACTTTGAAGGTGACTGAAGTTTAAATATGTAAGAATAAATATATAATTTTTATACATAAATTCCAATTTTTGGAGGTCCCACCTTGTATTTTTGTTGCTGTTTGAATTCTGCATACCCTTAAAAAATTTTTAATAAAGAAAAATAAGTTAATACTAAATAGATAGTTAACACATTTAAATAAACTAAATAACATAATTCTGCAGCCCCTCCTTTCTTTGCATATTTTGCCATGTGGTGCAGGTCCTCTTCCCAGAAGCCTGTCTGCCTCTGCTTAGTCCCTTTGTCATCCAGCCAGTCACTCAGGGTCATATGCTCCTCCCTCCCAGCCCTGACACTGTTGGGTCTCACCCAGTGAGTCAGAGAGGATGGAGCCCTGACAGAACTTGGCTTGTGCTGGAAAAAGGAAAACGGATGCTATTTGCTATCACATTTCCATATCTGTTTTTAAAATACCAATTTGCCATCGAACTAGATATATAGACTTATTTTAGACATGGTTTCATCCTGGAAGTTCTTGGTTTCTGAATTCCTTTGTTCTTCATAATAAACTTGGTTGTAATGATTGAAATTGTAGCCCATTTCCTGAAAAATGGGAGAGAAACCATTTCAGAGCAACTGTGGAGAATGTATTGACCTTAGAGATTCTTCCCTGTGGCACCACATTGCTTGTCTCTGATGTTATTTTATCTCTTTGGTCACCGTCCTTCCACTTGGTGGCACTTATACTATGTAATTTGAGCTTACAAGTGAAAAAATTTCCAATGAAGACTGTACTGAATATAATTTTTAAAATTTTAAAGCCTATAAGATACGAGGTGTGACTAATGAAGTAATGACTTCCATAAACCACACATGAAATTCGCTTTCTTTTTTTGTTTTAAATCCTCACCCGAGGATATGTTTTTATTGATTGAAAAGGGAGAGTAAGGAAGCGGGGAGAGAGAGGAGAGGGAGAAACAGAAACATCAGTGTGAGAGAGAAACAACGATATCAAACCTACAGCCTTTTGGTGTAAGGGGCGGCACACCAGCCAACTGAGCCACTGGGCCAGGGTGAAATCCACTTTCAGTTTCATTGAGCTACTCACATTTCTTCTCCAGAAAAGGAAATATGATTGAAACAAGAGATCTCATTCATTCTAACTTGACCAACTGAACTTTCAGTTCTCCTTTCCCTTTGATTTGATTAAAATAAGATTTATGTGTGCAAAAGTCCGGGTGGTCACTTATGTCAATCAGTATCCCTATAAGACAAAGTCCCCCAAACATCCAGAAAACACGAACTGAGTGCAGCACAGGTAAACCATATCAGAAGGAGAGGGAGAAGGCGCTAGTCCTGTACTTCAGTGCCCGTTACTCTTGCACATTTCAGCTGTGCTGTCCACAGTCACTTGTTTTTGTTTTCTTTCTTGAAATCAAGTTGTTTGCCCCGAAGAGACAGTCCATTTGGTTTGCAGGCATTTCTCTGTAATGTTTTCCAAACTAAGAAAGCAAAGACAGAACACATTTTGTAGAGAGAAACCTACAAATAATCTGCTCCTTGTCCCTGACCAAAAGGTCAGTGCTTTGAGCTCTAGTTTAAAAGCATTGAGTGTCTTCCTGACTGATGGGAGTATGTAATATACGTTTATAGTAACTGTTAAGCTTCACACAGATTTGTTCTCTCATCGACACTGCTCTCTTTCCAAGGAATTCACTTCTAAACGATGAAAGTCATGCTTGGAGAGGTGAAGTGTCACTTAGATTCTTATTTTGGAGGAGAAGGAAGTGTCATGCAATTTTTCCCTCTTTTATTCATATTCATTCTGTCTCTTTTGCTTCTTCCTCCAGCCGGGACTGTGCTTTCCTTCTGGCAATTATACTCCTGTAGCGTGTCAGGGCCACACCTGCAACTGATACCCATTTACAGGAAGGAAGGAGGTGAGCCCACAGGCTCCAGCCCCTGGTGCTGGGAGCAGAGAGGGGCTGGGGCTGCAGCCTGCAGGGGAAGGCGGCTTTTCCTCTAGGAGGCCACACTATGAATTATAAGAAACCTACACAATGCTTGCTTGAACTGATTAGCAAAATGAGTCAAAGAAAGTAGGACTTGATGAAAATGGGACAACTGAGGCTATAGGCAAATGGAAAGTGTGGTTTCTGAGAGGTGTTCTGTTGTGCCAAGTGGAGGTCAGGAATATGAATCTTTGATTCTGAGCTAGTGTTCTCTTTCTCTATGTAAATAAATAAGCACTTGAGCATTTGTGTAGTGTTTGATAAGAGTGAATGTATACCTTCGCAGTACTACCTAATGTGAGTTAGCCACAGGAAACTTGTGCCTCTCCTCATTTATGACTTAAAATTTTAGTTTTTGGTGACAAAGCGTTTCCACTAGGAGTATCCTCATTTGCAAAGGGAGTTAGTGTCGTGGTTTGGCTAAAGAAACCTTCAGAGTTTTTATGTCCACATAGTAATGTGAAAATCGGCTCATCCTGTTTCATTAGTGTTGAGTTTCTTGTTATAACATACTCATGTAATTTTATGAGTTAGTAGGGAACTGGGAACGACTTATTTCATAGAGTAAAATATTTATTGTTAATTTTTGTTTGTTATTGTTAGCTTACTTTCAAAATGCCTACGTATTAAAGCATTTCAGGGATTTAAGTGTTAGGTTTTTAAGCTCTGTGTTTGAAGTACTTTGAGTTAAATTTAACTCCTAAAGTTAAGTGTAAGGACATATTTTTGAGATATATTTGGGCTATTTGCCTTTAACTTGGGAAGCTAAATTTACAATGTCTATTTAGAAGTAAAACCTTATAGAAGAGAAGAATTCTGTACACAATTTATAATATAGCAGCTCTCAAACTTTTTGGCTTCAGGATGAAAATTTACAGCCTCAGAGAGTTTTTGTTTATGTGGATTGGTATTTAGTCTATTAAAAATTACTTTTGCACTATTTTAAAATAAAAATTTTAAATAATTAGTAATACATCTAAAATAATAACTAGCCATTATATGATAACATAAATAACCTATATTTTTACGAAAAATATATTTTCCAAAACAAGAAATACTGTGAAAACAGACGTTGACATTTTTGCCAATCTGTTCCATATCTGGCTTAATGAAAGACAGTGGATCCTCCTGTCTGCTCTGCGTTCAGTCTTTGAGATCACACATTTTGCAGCCTCTGGGACACTGTACAGTGATGGGACAGATCATACTGAAAAAGTACTCTCATAGGAGTATTATGAAAATAGTGTTGATCTTATGGAACCTCTGAAAAGGATCCCACCACCCTCAGAGGTATCTGGGCTGCCCTTTGAGAACCTCTTTTTAACCAGGTCCTGTTATTGTATTTTTAAGTAAGTACCACCCTTCTACTTTGCTATAAAAACATCATTTTTCCCCCTTCTTCTGCAGCAGCTATTGCCTCTTGCTTCCTTCTGCCTGAGTAAATTTTTTAATTTATGCCACAGGATCTCTGAATACCACCTTCGTACTTGAACTTCATCAGGTGGACTGGTTTGGGCCATTTTATCAAGTGAATGTACCTGCAGGGCACCCTGTGGAGGTAGGATAATAGTTAAAAGTGAACTCAGGTCTTCTGACAACACTGGTTGCTTACGTGGGTGTTCTACTGGAGGACTGTAGTGGTCAGTTTTTAAAATAAAAATCCCAACCAGTCAGCAGGGAGTAATTGAGAAGCTGAGGTCTCAGTGCAGTGTGAGCAGTGTTTTAGATGTTCACTTCCTTTTTTTTATTTATCCCGTTCTTTTTGATATCTACCCGTTGTACTATTTGGGCCTTCAAATTGGCTGATTTTTGAAGTAGCTTTAAAAATAGCTATTTCCTTTCTTGTTCATGTCTGTTTGATACTACTTGATATATATTTTTAAATGTTGCTTTTGGGCAGTGCACTTGCTTTAATAAAAATTAGCTGCATCATGTCCCATTTTCTGCCTTGTTCTGTTTAACCATTTAACCTTTATAATTTCATGTGTTACAAAAAAGGTTCCTCTAGCCTTTTTTTTGTATAATGTCTGATCATATAGAGCTCTACTTTGGGGATTGAGAAATACCACATCTGCCTCCCTTTTGGTTCACTGTAGAGCAGGAGTCCCCAACCCCCCAGGCCAACCCTCTCAACCCCCAGCCAGGAACCACTGTCTGGGTCCATGGCCGATGAGGAGGAACTGGGCTGCACAGCAGGAGGTGAGTAGTGGGTGGGTGTGCTTGCTTTGCCACCTGAGCTCTGCCTCCTGTCCCCCCACTCTCCCATTCATGGAAAAATTGTCTTCTACAAAACCCATCCCTAGTGCCAAAAAGGTCGGGGACCACTGCTACGGGAAATAAGATGTAATTATCTCAGAACATCCTGTGTTACCTGAGTCAGGTACCACTACACATGGAGCCGCTGTGTATCTAGTGTGGAGATTTTTCAGTGGCGTATGTTTTGTGCCGCCAAACACAGTAGTCAGCCACGGGTAGTTACTGAGCACTTGATGTTGCCTGGGGCAACTGAGGAACTGAGCTTTAGTTTAATTCTAATTAATTTACATTTAAATAGCCATGTGTCACTCATGTCATAGTTATTGGACAGTGCAACTCTAAGGGCGTGTGGCAGCTTCTAATACCTCTCTTTCTTGGCCTGAATTCATGAAGGTTTATCCATTCAATTTTACAAGAGTCTATCAATTTTACAAGTTGTAGCAGGTGGGTTTCACTAGTTCTAGGTAGCTCATTGCCAGAAACAGAACTAGAAGGGAATATTGGAGCTGAAAAGTGGAGGCTTTTGATTTTGGCTGCTTTTTATGAGCTCTTGAGACAGATCTAGATGAGATTCAAGGAGAAGACAGGATTAAGGGAAGATTTTTAGGTAGGGGAGACTTCGCACAGATTTGTCAGCAGGAAAAAAGCATCCTGTGGAGAGAGGGAATTGAAGATGAAAGGGGGAGAGATCCAGAGTGCAAGGAGGAGGGTGGAAAGCCACACTTTATGAACTGGGAGGGAAAAGTTGACTTCTTTTTAAGTGTTTGAATTGTTTTGAAGTGAAATCACACAAAGCTTATTTTAAATGGTCAATTCAGTGACACTTGGTTCACGCGCAGTGTTGCATTCCCACTACTTCTACCTAATTGCAGAACATTTTCATTGCTCCCAAAGGAGACCCTGTGCTCACCAGCAGTTACTTTCTGCTCTCCTCTCCCTGCAGCCTCTGGGCAACCACTAATCTTTCTGTCTGTGGATTTGCCTTTTCTGCATGTCCCACACAGATAGAGTCATACAATAGCTAACCTCTGTATTTGGTTTCTTTCACTTCGTATAATGTTTTCAAGGCTCACCCATGTTGTAGCATGTAAAAAAGTGACGTGATGTTTTAAGGAGAGGGAGTTTTAAGGATTTCATATTGGCAGCCTGAACCTCAGCACAACAGCCAGTTCATCCAGTTGGATTTCCCTTGGATTAAGACTCTACAGAGGTGGATGTGGCTTCTCCGCTATTTGTGGATTGGTTGACTGGGAGGTCTGGTCAGAGCAAGGAAACACACCCCCAGGGGCCAGGGCGGGAAGGGTGGGGCAGAAAGGTCTTGATCTGGTGCTGGTCATCACCAAGAGCAAATTGGCTGCCAGTGGGGGGTTGGGGAGGAGGAATGGATGGGTAGGAACTTGTGTTAAGAGGTGGAGGAATGACTTTCAACATGGGGTAAATTTGGGTTTTCAAATTAGACTATACATGTGGAAACGTGAGCCCACCTAAAGTGGGGGTAACTCTTCTGTTTGTAGATCAGGGTCACCCTAGCTTCTCACTGCAGATGGACAGCCCAGGTTTCCAAGGAGGCAAGCGAGGTGGAGGACGGTAACCTCGCCCTGCTGGGTGAATGATGCCGCGCTGCTATTTGGAGGGCTTCTTGCTCCGTTGGAAGTAAGGTGGTGAAAAGCAGACCTTGAGTTTGTTCTTTCTTGTGAATGTTCTTCTTGGCTTCCTTTTGATGAAGGTTGGTAAAGCTGAGTCAGCCATTCTCGGTGGTGTCAAGAGCAGTATTGGATGCCATTGGTGTCCACAGCAAAGCCAGTTCCAGGCCCGCTGTCTGGTCAGAGGACTTTACTGGCTTTCAAGGTCTTCCCATTTTGTCTTCAATTTGCTCTTCAGTCATTCCTCGTACATGTAACAGGTACCCATGTGTGGCAGGGACTGAGTGGGTGCTACATGGCGAACCAGGCAGGCACAGCCCCTTTCTCCTCAAGGACCTAGATACTAACCAAATGTTACTGTGCATTTGGGGTATAATTAGAGTATAAAGAGAGGGACCTAACCTGTCCTGGGTCTTTGGGGAAGGAGTGGGGGAAGATTTCTTTGGAGTAAGTAATCTTTCAGCAGAGGTTTACGGCATAAATACGGGGTAAGTGGGAAGTGGGGCAGGTGGATAAGGGAGCTTTCCCTGCTTGTATCTGCCTGAGTATAAGGTGTAGTGGAGGAGGGGTAAGGAAGCCCATGTGCTGGGGGACAGTGGGCAGGAGCGGAGGGCAGAAGTTGGGCAGGAAGCAGGTATGAGCTAGCGCATGAGGGGGGCTCTACGCAAAGTGAGGGATTGCCGGTTGTATCCAAAGAGTAAGGGGACGATTTGAAAGACTTCAGCAGGAGTGGTCTGATCAGTTCTGGTGGGTTTAGAAAGCTCATTCTGGTGCAGTATAGAGGTAAATAGGAGGGGACAAGAGTGGATGCTTGGAAGCCAGCTGTGGGAGCCCATGTGAAAGAAAACGGAGACTGGTCTGGGATGGTGGTAGGAAGAAGTGGATATTAATTAGAGGCTTAGGAGATGGTATCAACAGACTGAGAGACGATTGCATTGCCCTGGTACCCTGCCCCTTCTCCCTGCTGTGTCTTTTTATGCCTTCAAGCCTCGTTTCACACTGTGCCTTCAGCTTGAAATACCCATCAACATTCTGCCTTGTAAAATCCTTAATAACCCGGCCACATGTCACTGCTGTGAAGTCTTCCCTCATCATGGCTCAGAATCAATTCATTTAGCAAATATTTGTAGGGCGTTCGGATGTTTTACTGTGCTTCAAATCATTGCTGACTTGGTTTTCTAGTGAAGAGCTAATCACATGACAATCGATTAGATGGTTGCTTAATAAAGTTACAATAGAATTTGAAATATTCTGCAGGCCCACCCAGGATCTCCGTTCTTCACAGAGCGTGGCAGCGCACTCCTGCCTCCACTCCTTGATATTGGGGGTGCCCTTCCTGCATTCCTCGGCCTCCCCTCTTCTACTAGTCTTTCCAGTGTCAGTTCAAGCCCCACTCCCTGGGGAACCCTCTCGATGACCCAGGCCCAGATCTTTCCGTCCCGCCACAGCCCTCACCCCTTGGGTTCTCCCTGTCTTTTACTGGGTGCTATTGTCATATTGGTAACTTTCTGTTGTAGACAGAAGTAACCTCCAAACCTGTAAAGAATTTTTATTTTACTTGAGCTCAAACAGTTAACAAGATTGTGCTCTTGAGGGTGGTTATTTCAAAGGTGTGTTTAACCTACATGCACAAAAACACTGGCAGGGCTTGCTTAAGACAAAGAAGCTTTTTACTACAGTGGTCATGCCTGGGGCATGACTGCCTACCATTTCTAAAGTTCGAAATTTATGATTAGGTTACCTTCCATAGAACCCCTTCATCCACACTGCGTATGTGGGATTCTAGGTGTATTGGATAATTACAGACTCTCTCAGGTCCACTCCATCCTGAAGAGTGCTTGTAAATGGTCGGCGTGCATAACTATCTACAGATGGCTCATAAGCTTCATAATTTCCCGTAAGTGATAGGTAAGGGCAATGTAAAATAAAAAGCGTTTGGATGTGTGTAATGATTTGGCATGTGATACAGGAATGAGTATCTTAACCTAGAATTTGTGTCTTAGATTGAAGAATAATACCCAAATGGCCCACTTTGGCTGTGTCTTTCCATAAATTGTTCTCGGATGGGACACCTAAACAGAAGAAGTTGGCCAGTAATAAATGGAGTACGGATGGAGCAAATGGCATTGTGGAGGATAAGTTGTGGGTCGCCCTTCTTGAACTTTTAACCACAGGAAAGAACTTTCACTTTAGGAAGTAGGCCTGGAGGGTGAGGCAAAGTCAGGAGAGTGGCTGACCTTTAACACAGTGGTTTTCTGCCTTTTTTCAGTCTACGTGGAATTAGGGTTACCTGTATCCAAAAAACGTTCTCGGCCTCAGGTTAATCTGTCCTTCCAGTCATGGAAGAGGTGGGAGCTTGTTTGTGCAGTAACCCACAGGCCTTTTCTAATGTTCGCATGTTTCTAAAAGTTCTTCCTTCAGTCAGAACTCAAGCTAATACTATGCTTTATAATCTTCTTTGGAGATGGAGAAATTCTTGTTTTATGATAGCTCATTTCTCAGCTTTTTGTTTTGATCTAAGACTAGATAGTTATCCCAGCTCGTCACCAGAGGCCCATTTTGTAAAAAGTTGTTTAAATATAATCCGTGTTTTTTAAAATGTGCATTTTAATTATATAAAATTATATAGTTAATATCTAGAGAGAAAGGTAGATCTATAACTGATTTTATTATATGCTGCATATCCATAGTTCCAGGGGATATGGGAAAAGCTCATCACTCATCCTGCATGTAGAAACTGACCAGTGCTGAACATGGTGGACACATTTCTCATTCATTCCATATCATGTTGTCCTCCAGTGCACTCAAACCAGAAGTTTCCCCTTGAGGTTTTTTTTTTTTTCTTCAGTCTTAGCCTCACTGAAATCACTACTACTACTACTATGTGCTTTTATGTCCATTTCTTTACAGGTCTGCTGCCTGAGAATTAATATGCCCTTATTTATGCCACCTACAGGACACCAAAGTCTATCTAATGATTGATATGAATGGAAAAGAAAAACCAAATCAAGTGTGTGTCACATAAGCACTATAACCAGTAGTAACCACTGGCTCACTGACACTATTTTGTACACCCATTCTCTTGGTGATAGGTTGCCTTGGACATAAATTGTTCCTCACAAAACCTGAGATTATTACTGAGGACTCAGTAGTGTGTTCACACGTATTTGTAGGTTATTAGTTTGATGCACTGTATTTTCCTAGCAGAGTTAAACTGTGTAATTTCACCATAAGAGGCAGTTAAAGAGCTCAGCTTGTGGGGCCGGACAGCCAGGGTTTGTTTGAATCCCCAAGTGCAGGCTCAGTGCTATGTTGCAGTGACTTCATTTCCTCTGTGAAATGGACAGAATAACTCTCTACAGGGTTACTGAAGAATAAATAGTATATGTGAAGTACATAATATGATGCTTAGCATATACTAAGTGTTCACTGTTAGTTACTATTATTATAATTATCATTGTTGCATTTTCTATTTTTAATGATGTTATCTTAAAACTGGGAACTCTCTAAAGAAAGGATATTATGGTTTCATAATGAAATCCTCAAGTCGTTAATGAGGTGTTACAGTCTATAAGGATGTGAGATTTGTTTGATGGTGGAACAAATTAGGCCAGAGTTAATGCCACTTTATCCTGTTAGACCTTGGATAGCTTATCCCTGTGCCTGTCCCTCCCGCATTTTGCTGTCGTCTTTCCTTCAGTGTGACTTAATTCCCAGGCAGTGGGGGCCTCTTGTCATCATGAGGATTTTTATGACCCAAGTAGGAGTCGGTTGATTCTAATGTGAAGCTGCTGGGTCCTACGCCACTTATTTATTCTGGGTGTGTCACCGAGCTGAAAAGTGCAAGCAAGGGGCGTCTGGAGCTCCTCATTTGTGTCCTGTGAAATACGAATGAAATTTCTCCCTGAGAAGTCCGATGTTTTTCTAAATGCTCACTCAGTGCCTCCACATGGGATTGGAAAAATCAGGCTGTTTTATGATGCTTTATTGACAATACTACTAATGACATAAACTGAATTTGGCTGACTCGGCTACTGATTAGCAAATCTGGCCTGTCTTCTGCAAAATGTTATGTACGCAGTTAAAAAGCCAACTGAAAGGGTCTTTTTACTTCACGTTAAAAAATTCATAAAACATTTTCTTTTAAAGCTAGTTTTCTGAGGTTCTTTTAATAGAATTGAATTTACTGTTTTTATAGGGCTTGTTTGTGGATGGGTTTATAGATTTGGTGTTTTAAAAAACAGTCCATGTCCCTAGACAAAATAGATACTTAACAAACGCTTGAACTGTGCTTTTTAAAATCTGTATTTGTTCTCATTATTATTTATGTAAGATACAGTGCTTCTCTTAGAGTTTTTAAAAACTGATAAGTAGCCCTGGCTGGTGTGGCTCAGTGGATTGAGTGCTGACCTGGGAACTGAAAGGTGACCGGTTCCATTCCCAGTCAGGGCGCATGCCTGGGTTGCGGGCCAGGTCCCCAAGCAGGAGTGTGTGAGAGGCAGCTGATTGATATATCTCTTGCACATCAGTGTTTCTCTCCTCTTTCTCCTTCCCTGCCCCCTCTCTAAAAATAAATAACCAAAATCTCCTTTAAAAAAACAAAAAACCTGGCAACTAGACTTCCTTCCTGGGTTTGAGGAGGAATTTTTATGGAGTGCAGGCAGCTCCATTTACAGGTTCCCCCTGATGTCTGAAACTAGAGTGTTCCTATGAAACCTTTGGTCAGCCAAGACGGTATACAGCAAAGAAGCAATCACTGTCGATTTAAATTGAAAAGCTTGGTTCCTGGACTCCAGATATGATGCACACACAGTGTCTTTATTTCATTCCCCATCACAGAAAATGCTGATTTATGTCCAGTGTTACACTAAGCAGAACACCCTCATGAGCTCTCGGGCCTCTCTGAACCCTAGGACACACGTCGCTCACAGTTGCACAGAATGAATGAGATGCAGCACAGATGGTCACGAACAGTTCAAAGCCCTGGCGGCCTGACGCTGACATGCTGGATGTGGTGGTTGCAGAACAGACCTGGACATTATTTTCACTCCACCTTTTTTCATAAAAATGAAAAGCCTCTTCAGATTTCTTCCTGTTAGCAAAATGGATGTGCTTTAAGGCGAAGTAGCAGAACACAAACTTTGAAAAAGCGGTAACACCTGTACTAATCACCTGAGTGAAAGAAAGATTTTTAGCATAAGTGATCAGTTAACAAATACTAGCTTATACACACAGGTTAATCCTTTAGAAAGTATAAGATACACAGAACTTAATTGTTACTTATTTTATTCTTCCATGCATTTAGCTGCAAATGGTTTTTTATTTATACAAATTTTCTTAATTTTATTTTTCAATTACAGTTGGCATTTAATATTTATATTCGTGTCAGGCATATAGCATAATGGTTAGACAATTATGTAATTTACAAAGTGATCACCCCCAAAATTCAAGCACCCACCTGGAACCATGTATAGTTACTACGATGTTATTTTACACCCTTCATTCACAACCCTGTGCCTGTTTTGTAACTACCAGTTTGTACTTCTTAGTCCCCTCACCGTTTTCACTAATTTTCTCCAACCCCTTTCCCTCTGGCAGCCATCAGTTTGTTATTTGTTTGAATCTATTTCTGTTTCCTTTTTTTATTTATTTGGTTGTTTAGATGCAACATACAAGTGAAATCATATGGTATTTGTCTTTGACTTATTTCACTGAGCATAATACCCTCTAGGCCATCCATGGTGTCGCAAATGGTAAAATTTCATTTTCTTTAAAGATTTTATTTATTTATTTTTTAGAGAGAGGGGACGGGAAGGAGAAAGAGAGGAAGAGACATATCAGTGTGTGGTTGTCTCTCAAGCACCCCCTACTGTGGACCTGGCCCGAAACCCAGGCATGTGCCCTGACTGGGAATTGAACTGGCAACCCTTTGGTTCACAGGCCCGTGCTCAATCCACTGAGCTACACCAGCCAGAGCTCATCTTTTTTTTTATGGCCGAGTAATATACCATTGTATATATGTACCACAACTTTATTCAGTCTATTGATGGGCACTTGGGTTGCTTCTATATATTAGCTATTATAAATAATACTAAAATAAACATAGGAATATGTGTATCTTTTAAAATTAGTGATTTGGGTTTCTTTGGACATATACCCAGAAGTGGAATTACTGGGTCATAAGGTGGTTTTATTTTTAAGCTTTTAAGGAAACTCCATACTGATTTCCACAGTGGCTGCACCAATCTGCGTTTTTACCAACAGTGCGAAAGGGTTCCCCTTTCTTCACATCCTCACCAGCATTTGTTGTTTATTTATTGATGATAACTGTTCTGACAAGTGTGAGGTGGTAAAGGGGAAGGAAGGGAGAAAGAGAGAGAAAAATATCAATGTGTGTTTGCCTCTCATGTGGCCCCCACTGAGGATCTGGCCCGCAACCCAGGCATGTGCCCTGACTGGGAATTGAACTGGCATCCCTTTGGTTCCCAGCCCACACTCAATCCACTGAGCTACACCAGCCAGGGCTGATTTATATTTTTAATATATGCATAGAGCCTTTTATATTAGACTAAATTAGTGGCAATTTTTTTTTCCTTCATGAAAATACCTAGTGCTGGCCAGGGTGCAGTTATATCCACTACTCACGTAGACCCTGCTGGTGGGAACATTAGTGGGTAAAAATGTTTGGGGAAGAAACTTTGCTATATATTTTAAGGCCCTTGAACCTAATCGCCCAGTCTGGGCATCTCACCCAAGGAAATAATTTAATATACAGCTGAAGTTTTGTGTGCAAAGATGTTTATTGTGATATTACAATGTTTAATAATAGTAAAATCCTGGAAACAGGTTAAGCGACTAATAATGGAGGAATCACTAAAGCTTTTATATAAATACTGCTCCAGAACTCAAATTATTGTGATTTCCATTTCAAGGTGAGGGATATTGCAGCTGGGGCGAGATTGAGGCTTTCATAGCTGCATTTGTCCAAGGCCTCTTTACTTGTAAATGTTGAAGGGGCAACGTGGATTCTGCCACATTCTTGGTTGCTTTTTGTTTTTACTTTAAAATGAAACACAGCTTTTCCCTACATTCTAGATTTTCTATAATAAACACCTATTTTTTAAATTTTATAGTACCATGGGGAGGAAAGTAGGTGTAGGGGCTAAAAGAGCAGGCAGACTCTGGCATGCCTGTGCCTGCCAGTGGTGTGACCTTGGGTAAGTGACTTAATTGCTCTCTACCTCCGTACTTCTGTGTGAAGGGGGGGTATGTGCAAGGGCTGGTATGAGAATGAAGTGAGATTGTCCCTGCAAATGTATAGCAGAACCACTGTTGGCACACAGTAAGGACTGAGTGTTAGTTATTATAACCATTATGATCTTCAAAGTAAAGGACTTGAAAAATTTAAAAAATTACTTGAAACAGTGGGCTGGCGGAGGCTGCAGATGGCTATTAGATTCTCTCGGAGAGATACTAATGTGGTGGAATGGCTTTGGAAAGCTTCCTCATAGCACTGATCATTAGCAGACCATTTAGTGAAGGGAAATAGAAATTTGCTAAATAATTCAACCTCTCAAAGTGTGTAATTCATGGTAGAGTATAGCTGGCTTAATGTTTTCTTAGGACAACAAGAGTTTCCTTAAACAAATATATGGCTTAGGTCCCAGCTTAAGCTTAAACTTCTTATATTTAACAAGTTTTTGTCTGTAAGTGAACATGTCAGTACAGTGAATTTTAGCTAATTTACAGTCCAGTAATTCAAAATCTATGGCCTGCCTTTCTGACTCAACAGGCACATGTGAAGCTGTGTAATGGATCTGTATTGATAAGGTTGGCAGCAGAGCAGTCCATTTCTAGAAAATAGGAACTTTGCTTGCTCCCTTATTCCAGTCTGCTTTCCCCTGTACTCCCTGACTCATCAAAGAGCACCCTTACCCAGGGTGCAGAGTGAGAAGCCAGAAGCTGGACCCCCTCACCTTGTCCATCCCTCACTTGCACGGCCTTAGGATATTCTCCCTCCTGCATGGTGGACTCTCGCAGTAGTAGTTCTCTGACTGACGTGACCTGGTCCACACCTTCTTCCCAGCCTCCTGAACACCCTTTTCTCAGCCCCTCCCCTGTTTAAAATCGGACACTAGTGCCCTTTTCCACGTCTCTAACCTCATTTTTCTCTCCCCTCCTTCCACTGCCCCCCCACCCTCCGCCCCACTGGCAAGCTTTAACTCAGACATTACTCTGAAGCCTCCTGACCCTCTAGTCCCTATGTACAATCGGCTTTTTTTTAAAATCCCCATTTCCCCTTGTATGTACTCTGTCAAGGCATCTCACTGTGTTGGAGTTGTGCGTCACTTCTCTCTCCCTTGCTAGACTCTGACTTCTCTGTGGGCAGATTTGTCTTGTGAATTTTTGTGTCCCAGCACCTACCACAGTGGATTAAATGTATATTCAATGGATGTTTGCTGATGGTACTTTTAAAAATAGCTGCCATAAGTTGAGGTGCTTACGAATTGTGCCAAATGATTCATAGACTCCCATTTAATCTTCACAGCAGCCCATGAAGTGTAGGCATTATTATGCACATGTTTGTGGATCAGGAACCTGGGGTCTGTATAGGTTTAGCAGCGTACGAAAGATCGTATTGCAGTGTTCCGTCAGAGCCCAGGGGATTGTGCCTCAAGTTGCACGAACTGTGGATTCCATTTCCTCATAGAAGTAGTGAGGGAGGGTCTGTAGTCCTGCCAGTACCACTGCATTATGGGTTTTAGTTTAGGGCTCATCTGGAGATCTATTACCCACATTTAAGTAGGGTTCTTAATCTGGGGACTGAGGGTTCTTAGGATTTGGGGGACTCTAAATGTCAGCTGTAGCCAAACTCTTTGTCATTTGGGAATAGAGCAGTCTCTTTTGCTTTAATCCATTTTTTACAATTAGTGTGGGATCCCAAAAGGCTAAAACTAATAGAACGTATTTTCTGTAGAAAATAGAATTTTCCAAAGGCCAAATAACTAGTTTACAAAGTAACATCTGGAACACAACCCTTTTGTAGAGATTATGTGTTTTGATAATTCGAATCAATGAATAAAAACGATTCACCTTAAAGACTAAGTTTTTTAAAAGTAGCCGTTTTCTCCAGAATCTGTAAACAGTGATTCTTTCCCTTTACCTCTTAAATAGAAAACTCTGTTAGGGACCAAATGTTTGTGCACATACCCCCGCCCCGCGCCCAATCCATGTGTTGAAGCCCTAACGCCAAGTGTGGTGGTATTTGGGGGTGAGCCCTTTGGGAGGTGATTGGGTTTGGATGAGGTCATGAAATGGGGCCCATGATGAGATTAGTGACTTTACAGGAGAAGGAAGAGGCCAGCGCCCTCCCTCTCCTCCTGGTGAGGCTGAGGACACAGCTGAAAAGTGGCTGTCTGCGCAGGAGGGCGGCCTCACAGGAACTGGATCTGCCAGCACCTGTCTTAGACTTCCCAGCCTCCGCAACTGTGAGAAGCAAGTTTCTATTGAAGCCACCCAGTCCCAGGTATTTTGTTAGAGCAGCCTTGAGCTGACCTAAGACACTGCCCCGTCCCTTCCCCCACCTGGTGGCATATATTAAATTGTTTGTGTAGATGGAAAAAAAATCTATGGAAGAAACCATAATACATTTTAAACATGTCATTGCTTCTGTAATCATATTAATTTTCTTCAAGTAACTATTTTCATTTGGTCCTGCATAGGAAAATGTGTGATAGCTTTTCCAAATCAAAGTAGGATGGTTTCTGTTATTCTGTATCTGTCTTCTTCCCCCACCTGTAAAATATCCTTGCCTTTTGGTGGGGGGGGGGGGGGTTGAGCTGTTGTGGATTTGTGCTGCATTTCTGTGTTTTGAAGTCAGCTAAAAATATGGATTCCAACTGGGTGACAGCTAGATTTCTGAGATAAGGGCAAGCGCCACATCGCTCCCATCCACCATGATGCCTTAAACACATTTGGTGCTCAGTAAAGGCATGTTGATAAATAATGATATATGCCATTTTACAACCTAAATTTTTTTTCTGAAATTTTCACCAAATTGACTTCTCTGGGAAAGCATTTTTACACGGTCTATACACAGATAGTTCTTTTTTTTCTCAATTACATCCTTCACTTTCATTTTGGGACCTGTTAATATCTCTCCCTTGGTGTTCTGCCTGTAGGTAGGCACCTGATTGGCTTCATGTTAATTTGATCACTGGCTTCCATTTATTCTGTTACAGCAAGACAGCTTGTATGACAGCTTGGAGTTGAATATTGGTGCTTGGGGAGAGTTGAAATGAAGGGAAAGTCTTCTTGTTAGCCAGTCAGAATATTCAGTTACATTAATATGACTTGCTGAAATACTTGCATTTCCACTAAAATGTAATCAGCCTAAGGCCTAATTCTCAGTATTTCACTTTTAATAGTTGTCAAGGGGGGTTTAAACACAGTGGCACATTTGTTAAAAGTAGCACTTGGTGAAAAGAAGAAGAGCATTGCTAGGAAGAGATCTAATCTTGCTGGAGAGTTTCCAGCGAGGGTTACAGAAGAAGTCATCTCAGCCTTTTCTGAAAAGTGTCCACTGTCCTCTGGAGAGCTGTGCGAGTGGAGTGGCTCCTTCCTGTTGACAGGCAGCAGGAGGCCCACGGCTGAGCCCATGTGACTCTGACACAGGGCTCACCCCAGTCAGCTGTTGAACCACGTAATGATAGGATTCCATCACATTGTCAAAGTGCCTCTTTAAACCACTGTGTGTGTTTTTTCCCCAGTGGACTGACAAGAAAATGATCCAAAATATAGAGGATCATTTTCATACTGCAAAAAGCTTTTTTTTGTTTCTTGTTTTGTTTTTTCCTTTATTATTGCCAAAAGCTTTTATTAATATTTTAAAAAATCTCAGGTGGTGAACACACAATACAATATACAGATGATGTATTATAGAATTGTACACCTAAAACTTACGTAATTTTTATTAACCAATGTCACCCCAATAAAATCAGTTAAAAACTTTTTTTAGCCCTGGCTGGTGTGGCTCAGTGGATTGAGCACTGGCCTGCAAACTGAAAGGTCACTGGTTCGATTCCCAGTCAGGGCACATGCCTGAGTTGTGGGTCCACCTTTTGGGGTGTGAGAGGGAATGGACTGATACATGTCTCTCATACATGGAGGTTTTGCTCACTCTCTAAAAAAAATAATAAAAATTAAAAATTAAAGTTTTTTTTTTAAACCTCAAATCTGACAATATATTTGTCTAAAGTTTTTCTCTGTTGCATTTATGAAAATAATGGGAAGTGGCAAAGGAATAACTTATGATGTCAAGCATGGAAACGTAGTAGATTTACTGGTGTATCTCAGTTACCTATGCCTACTCATCCACAGTTCTGTGCAGCAGAATTTGGCACTCATAATTCTGATTCCAAAACCCTTCAAGATCACAAAATGTCTCTGAATCATCAAAGATTAAATTTTATTCAGGAAGATGTTATTTGATAATATGTAATGATTTTCTTGCTCTGAAGACTGGCTTGTGTAAGATGCATGATACCTTGAAGTGAATCAGAACATCAGATGGATCAAAACAGTGTTCCCCATGGCCTGATTAGTCTGGATAAATGTGTACTGGGAAGCTAATTAGGCAGCTGAAAACTTGAAAAGTGAAAACACCAACATGAAGAAATGGTCAGTGTCTTATAAATGGAGTCATAGTTCAGACTATTCCTTTCCAGCCCCGACCTGCTTCCTTTACATGTACTTACAGATGCCAGAATATCACAACCATGTGTCACTGGGTTGGGGGCAGTGGAGGGGGCAGGCAGCACCTGAATTTTTTAAAAAATCAAAGGCATAGTCTTGTTCATTGATTTGTTTTTCTCACTTTTGTAGATCTTTAAAAAATATAACTTTTCATTTTGAGATAATTCTAGATTCATAAGCAGTTGCAAGAAATAATACAGAGATTCCAAGTACCCTTTACTCAGTTTCCCCCCCTGGTGACGTTCTGCAGAACTGCAGTTCAATGCCACCACCAGGATGTAGACGTTGTTGTAGTCAACACACAAGACGCAGAATGTCCTGTCGGCCCATGTGCCCTGTATAGCCATGTCCACCCTCCGCCTGCCTTCTCACCGTCTTCAGCCCTGGCAAACACCAATCTCCTCTCCATCTCTGTAATTTTATCTTTTCAAAAATGTCATGTTATAGAAATGGATTGGCTTTTTTTCAATCCGCATAATTCTCTGGAGATTCCTGCATGTTGTTAAGTTTATCAGTAGTGCGGTCCTTATTGCGGAACAGTGTTCCGTACCAGTGTGTTGAGTCACTCACCAAGATGATGGGCATCTTGATTTTTTCTGGTTTGGGACTGCTACAGAAAAAGCTGCTATGAACATTCAGGTACAAGTTTTTGTGTGAACATAAGTTTTAATTTCTCTGGAATAAACGCCCAACAACTTTAATGATGGCATATCATTTTAATTATATGCTGCACCATCATTTTATCTTATTGGGTTACTTTTAGATAGACATTTAAAGATGCCCCCTTCCCCCATTTTTCTGCCATTAAACCACTGATGATAATTTTACAAATCAGTCTTAATGCTTTTTATATCCTTAATGCATGTGTATAAGGATTTCTAGGAGTGGGCTTGAGTATGCAGTATTTTAAAGCTTTTCTAAAAGTACCTTTCCATTTTTGAAGTTTATTTTTATTTTTTTAAGTGGGTCTAATTCCAGACCGTTTTCATAACCTCAAAAATTCCATACACGTCAGCAGTTACTTCCCATCACGCCTCCCGCAGCCCTTGGCACCCACTAATGTACTACTTTGTCTGTGTGGGTCTGCCTGTTACGGACATTTCATATAAATGGAATATACAACATGTGTGTTTTGTGACTGACTTCTTTAGTATAATTTTTTTAAAGATTTTATTTATTTTTAGAGAGAGAGGAGGGAGGAAGAGAGGGAGAGAAACATCAGTGTGCAAGAGAAACATCAATTGATTGCCTCTCAGACGCCCCAAACTGGGGACATGGTCTGCAACCCAGGCACTTGCCCTGACCAGGAATCAAACCAGTGACCCTTTAGTTCATAGGCCTATGCTCAGTACACTGAGCCACACCAGCCAGCCAGGGCTAGCATAATATTTTCAAGGTTTATTCATGTTGTAACATGTATTAGTACTTCCTTCTTTTTTATGGCCGAATGACATTTTGTTGTACCGATATATTACATTCTGTTTATTCATCCGCCAATAGGCATTTGGTTTGTTTTCATTTTTTGACTATTAGAAATAATGCCACTGTGAACATTTGTGTGCAGGTTTTTACATGGACATACGTTTTCATGTCTCTTCTGTATACACACACACACTCACACAGAGGAGTAGAATTGCTGGGTCACATGGCCGCTCGGTTCACTTTTTGAGGACCCACCAAACTACTTTCCACAGCACCCGTACCATTTGACAGTCCCACCAGCCACGTTCAAACAGTCCAACTTCTCCATATCCTTCCAGCACTTGTCATTGTCTGTCCTTGTGATTATAGCCATCCTGGTGGGTGTTACGTGGATCTTTTTAAAAGAAAAAGGGCCAGAGCTGTTTGGGCTATTACCAGTAGTTGGTCCTCCTAACCTACCAGGTATGAAAATCACTTGTGCACTGCTAGCGTTGAAGTTCTCAGTGGTTTTAGCCGTTTGTCTCCAGGCTTCTGTAGAAGGGGAAGTTGTGAGCCTGCCCACCCCTCCTGCCAGAGCACCTCACATGGTGTGCAGTTCTGCCTGGGGGCGCACCCGGTGGGGCCCAGCCGGTGGGCCCTCTGAGCCAGCTCTGCTGGCAGAGCCCGCGTTGGAGGCGGAGGGGGAGTACCTGTCTGTGCTTTGTGGCTAGGCTGCTGCTTTGAAACAAGTTTGCAGAAATTTGTACACTGAAAAATTTCCATGCCAGTTTGTATCATAACAACAGCAATTGTTTTACTCCTCCACAGAAAAAAAACAAAACTGTTTTTCTTGGATACTGTGAGATAAAGACTAGAAAGACTTGTGGTTTTCATTTTCATCGTGACATTTCAAAATTTATTGCAGATTATAAACTGCCAAAATGATAGCTTTAAAATATGCTTTTAAAAACTTAACTGTGTGGTAAAGAAAAATACAAACCACACAACTGTGTGGTGATTTTCAACGAGTACACTGTTTGGACACATGGTATGGTAACCGGTGTCCTAGGACTTCTCCTGATATTTTTCCCTTGATTTTTACATCCCGGGAAACTCAAGTTCCAATAAATCAGGATGGTTGGCCACCCTAAGTCATACAAACCTGCATTTAACTAAGTTAATGTTTGTTGTTTGACCAAGTTACTTAAAATCTCTGATCTTTAGTTTCCTTATCTATAAAATGAGTATAATTCCACCCTGGCTCGTGTAGCTCAGTGGATTGAGTGTGGGCTGTGAACCAAAGGGTCTCCGGTTCGATTCCCAGTCAGGGCACATGCCTAGGTTGCAGGCCAGGTCCCCAGTGGGGGCCATGTGAGAGACAACCATACATTGCTGTTTCTCTCCCTCTCTTTCTCCTTCTGTTCCCTTCTGTCTAAAAAGAAAATAAATAAAATCGTTTAAAAAAAATGAGGATAATTCCTTATTGAGACTTTGAAAGGCTAGGTATTCAAGTAGATAATAAATGATAGCTCCCTTGTCTGTTAAGCTTCATGCTAGTAATAAATACTGTAATGTTTTCATAACCAAATTCTATACTTCCGATAGCAGGCCTTTTTATTTTCTTTTCAGTTCCAATTAAATCAAAAGGGGGACATTTATTTTTTAGGGCCTGCCTTGATTATGTGTAGTAACCAAAAGGAAAGCTAGCTAGGGGAAGAAGAGTTGACTTCTAAGAACCTTTCTCTAATGCCACTGACCTCGCTAGTTTCTAAGTCCTTTTTTGTCCACTGCTGAGTAACAAAAGACTGCAAAATTTTACTAGTTTAAAACAGTAATCACTTACTACCTCACACAAGCTCTGAGGGTCAGGGACTGCAAAGAGGCTCTGCCCCGTGGTTCTGGCTCAAGGTCTTTGATGAGGTTGCCGTTGTCACTGAAGTCCTATGGAGCTGACAGGGGCCAAAGAATCTGCTTCCAAGCTCACTCAGGTGGTGACACGGCCTGCCTTCCCCAGAGGACTGCTCCCAGTGTGGCGGCTGGCATCCCCAGAGCTCATGATTTGAGAAACAGGAACATACTGCCTGACCAAGATGAAAGTCACTGTCTCACACCTAATCCCAGAAGTGGCATACCATCCTTTCTGCTGAATTCTCTTGGTTGCTCAAACAACCCTGGCTCAGTCAGGAAAGGATCACTGGGGACCATGTGACCGGCTGCCTTCCACAGATACCATATTTGCCAGAAACCTTGATCCTGTAGTCCAGGCAGTGAAGCTGATAGAAAGTGGCTCAGTTTGGGACTTAGGGTAACGGTGCCTGAGCCAGAGCCCCACATCTCAGCCAGTGTCCAGGTTCTTCCTGTCGTTCACCTTGCCTCCCTCCAAGGAGGGTGTACAACTGGATGTGGCCGAGTATGTGCCGTGATTTCTGGTGGTGGCCCCCCACACCACCCCAGTTCACTGTGATTAAAGAACTAGTTACTAAATTCTCGTGTACTAAGAACAGCAGCTGGGGATTACAAGGAACGAGTAGATATCTTCTCCACCTCACTGAGCTTTTGCACACTTGGCCACCGCTAACACTTGGTTCAGGAAATGACAGGTTAAGGGATCTCTCCTACTGACAGTGGTATATTTTTCTGACAGCATTCCAGACTGGAGAAATGCATACTTACTGCACACTGGTTGTGTGTGGTGTGTACTGTGTGACACCGTATTTGACAGGTGGGAGAGCTGGTTGGTAACTTAATGGGGTTTTAGTTCAGCTTGAGAGATGGTTTGAAGAAAATGATGGAGTTCAAGCAGGGAGGGAATTACAACCAAATTTGTAGGAGTAAAATATATTCTATCCTTGACCACCATCCCAGTGTAGACTCAGTGAGTGTAGTGCTATCAATATATGGGTGATTTAACTCCAAGATCAGCAAGGAATGTTATTAGAGTCCAAAAGCAAAATTTATATACAGCAGTGGTTCCAAAAGAATGCTGCTTGTCAACATTACCCAGGGAACTTTTCAAAAAGACAGATGTCTCAGGCTCTAGACTATTGAATCAGAATTTATAGAAATCTGTTTTTTGACGGTCCTAGGTAATTTTGAATTACTGACAGATTTGAGAAGCCGTTGATAGGGAACTGAAGGCGTGAAGGCATGCATTCTTTCACTCACTCATTCATGATGCCAGCCACTCGGTCAGGCATGCCTCCACGTCCTGTGGAGGAACAAATGGGAACATTAGAGGTTTTGCCCTAGAAGAGCGTAGAGTGTAATGGGGCTTGTGAACAAATGAGCAGATAATTACAGTATAACTGGCAATTATAACACTTAACAAATAAACATATAATTTTATCACTAATTGAGGTCTAGCGGAAGTGATGAGGAGCATGTGAAAATGAGGCCAAGAAGGATCGCTACCCTTTTTCCACTGTCTCTGCATATAGGTCTTAATTACAGAGATTTCTAAGGCTTTCATTACCAAACATCATAGGTGAATACAACTGGTTTCTGTTCTGTCTTTGATAGTGTAATTTAAAGTTAAGTCATTTCTGTATCTTATTCTCATGGTTAAAGCTGTACGAACTCAAACAGTACTAATGCATATTTTCACCATCCTCTTGACAATAACCAGGTGAAGATGCTTTCTCAAAAAGCCGTATATGGGGTATTTTAAGAATGGTAGGTCAAACAGTAGGAGATCTGGATTCAAACTTTGGTAACACCCATGCTCTGCAACCTTTGGCAACTCAGCCACCTCTCTAATTGTAGTAAA
>PVJI01022346.1:0-25447 GCA_004026765.1 Micronycteris hirsuta | reverse complement strand
TTGTTGAGGATTTTAGCGTCAATGTTCATCAGTGATATTGGCCTGAAGTTTTCTTTCTTTGTTGTGTCTTTTTCTGGTTTTGGGATTAGGATGATGCTGGCATCATAAAAAGAGTTTGGGAGTCTTCCATCATTTTGGATTTTTTGGAATAGTCTATGAAGGATAGGTGTTAGTTCTTCCTTAAATGCTTTGTAGAATTTTCCTGTGAAACCATCTGGCCCAGGGCTTTTGTGTGTTGGAAGTTTTTTGATTACTGCTTTAATTTTATCCGCTGTTATTGGTAGGTTCAGGCTTTCTGTTTCTTCCTTATTGAGTTTTGGAAGATTATATTTTTCTAATAGTTTGTCCATTTCTCCTAGGTTTTTGTATTTCTTGGCATACAGTTCTTCATAGTAGTGTCTTATAATATTTTGTATTTCTGTGGCATCAGTTGTAATATCTCCTCTTTCATTTCTGATTGAGTTTATTTGGGTCCTCTCTCTTTTTTTCTTGATGAGCCTGCTTAAAGGCTTGTCTATTTTGTTTATCTTTTCAAAGAACCCGCTCCTGGATTCATTGATCCTTAGAATTGTCCTTTTATCTCTATGTCATTTAATTCTGATCTGATCTTGGTTATTTCCTTCCTTCTACTTGCTCTGGGTTGTCTTTGCTGTTGTTCCTCAAGTTCTTGTAGGCATAGGGTTAGGTTGTTTGTGTAAACTGTTTCTGTTTTTTTTTCTTTTCCTTTTTTTTTAGGTAGGCCTGTATCACTATGAACTTCCCTCTCAGGACTGCCTTCGCTGGGTCCCATAAGTTTTAGGTTGTTGTCAGTTCATTTTCATTTGTTTCAAGGAACTTTTTGATTTCTTCCCTAAACTCGTCCTTGACCCATTCATTGTTTAATAGCATGCTTTCAGTCTCCTTGCTTTTGAGTGTTTCGTTTTTTTTTTTTCCTTTGGGTTGGTTTCTAGTTTCAGACCCTTGTGGTCAGAGAAAATACTTGGTATGATTTCAATTTTCTTCATTTGTTGAGGCTTGTTTTGTGTCCTATCATATGGTCTATTTTTGAAAATTTTCCATGTGCATTTGAAAAGAACGTGTATTTAGTTCTTTGGGGTGAAGGGTCCTATGTATATCAGTTAAGTCCATTTCTTCTAGGGCATTGTTCAGTGTCACAATGTCTTTGCTGATATTTTGTTTGGAGGATCTGTCCATTTTTGACAGTGGGGTGTTGAAGTCCCCTACTATAATTGTGTTGCTATCAATGTCTTTCTTGAAGTCCTCCAGGATTTTCTTTATGTATTTGGGTGCTCCTGTGTTGGATGCGTATATATTTACAATATTTATGTCTTCTTGGTGGATTCTTCCCTTGAGTATTATAAAGTGTCCTTCTGGATCTCTCTTGATGGCCCTTTTTTGGAAGTCTATTTTGTCTGACATGAGTATTGCTAACCCAGCTCATTTTTCTTGTCCGTTTGCTTGGAAAACTTGTTTCCAGCCCTTCACTTTCAGTCTGTGTAAGTCTTTTGTCCTGAGGTGCGTCTCTTGGAGGCAGCAAAGTGTGGGTCATGCTTTCTTATCTATTCCGCTATTCTATGTCTTTTAATTGGAGCATTTAATCCATTTACGTTTAAGGTTATTATTGATAGGTACTTATTCATTGCCATTTTTTTTTTTTTTGTTCCTCACTCTCTCTCTTTCCCTTCCTTTCCTTAAAGCAGTCCCTTTAGCATCTCTTGCATAGCTGGTTTGGAGGAGGTGTATTCTTTTAGACTTCTTTTGTCTTGTAAACTCCTTATTTGGCCATCTATCTTGATTGAGAGCCTTGCTGGGTAGAGTAGTCTTGGTTGCAGGCCTGTGGTTCTCATTACTTGGAATATTTCTTGCCATTCCCTTCTGGCTTGGAGTGTTTCCATTGAGAAGTCAGCTGCTAACCTTATCAGGGCTCCTTTGTATGTTACTTCCTGTTTCTGCCTCGGTGCGTTTAAGATTCTCTCTTCATCTTGGAATTTTGCCATTTTAATGCTGATGTGTCTTCAAGTGGGCCTGTTAGGGTTCCTCTTGATTGGGACTCTCTGTATTTCCTGGATTTGTGTGGCTTTTTCTCTCATCAGATTAGGGAAGTTTTCTATCATTACTTTTTCAAACAGTTTTTCCATCCCTTGCTGCTCTTCCTCTCCTTCTGATATCCCTATTATATGAATATTGTTATGTTTAATGTTGTCCTGCATTTCCCTTAATAGCTCTTCATTCTTTCTGAGCCTCTTTCCCTGTTCTTGCTCTTTTTAGGTGCTTTTTTCAACCTTGTCCTCCAGCTCACTGATCCGCTCCTCTGCTTTGTCGAGCCTGCTTTTGATTCCTTCTATTGTGTTCTTCAGTTCAGATATTGTATTCTTAATTTCCTCTTGGCCCTTGTGAATAGTTTCTATTTCCTTTTTCATGCTGATATAGTTTGCAGTGAGTTCATTATAGTTTCCCTGTAGTTTCTGGTAGTTTTCTGTGAGTTCATCAAGCTTCTCGAGTTTCTTGAGCTGCCTGACAACATATGCTTTGAACTCAACATATGATAGTTGGCTTGCCTCTGTTTCGTCTATTATTCTTTCTGGAATTTCTTCCTTTCCTTTCATTTGGGGATTGTTTCTTTGTCTTCCCATTGTTTGTGGGATTCTTCTTGCTAGCCTCTGATTCTTAAATTGATCTATCAAGTTCTCTGGAGCAGCGAAGTTAATTTTGTGTCACTGTCTGTGTTTTTTGAGCTGACTCTTATCTGGGTCCCACTCTATTCTCTTCACAATTCCAGGTTTTAATGTATCACCTGTGGATAAAGAAGAGAGGGGAAGGGAGAAAAAGAAGGAAAATAAAGCAAAAGAAAAGGAAAAAAGAAAGATAAAGAAACAATAATACTAAAATAACATAAAATAAAAAAATAAGAAAAAATAAGAAATAAAAAGAAAAGAAAACTAGGAATACCAAATGAAGGGAAGATAGAAGGAGTTAAAAAATATAGAAGGACAGATAGGAAGAAGGGTGGGGAAAAACAAACAAAGAAACAAAGAGAAAATAAAAGAAAGAAAAAAAAAGACTTCTGTTGGCTGGCTTCAACAGCCTCTGGTCAGGGCTGTGACAGGCTGGGAAGATATCAGACTTCCCCTGCTTTCTTCCTGGGCTGCACTCTCAGCTGCCGTCTTGCCTCCAGCCAAGTTGCTAGGAGTTCGCAGCACCTCCTGTGGGCTGCCTGACCCCCACCCTGAGTCAGAGTTTGTGAGGTCTGTGTCTTCCTTCAGTGGGGTTCGTTGTTTTTCTCCCACGGAGGGAGTCTGCACTGCAGGTCTCTGATCACAGTGGCTGGGTTGTGTCTCAGGCCCTCCAGGAGTGAGCTCCATGCCCCTGTATTTGTTGACTGCTTTGGTCTCTGGATTCGGGGCTTGCAGGACGCAGGTCTGGGCGCCCGGGCACAACCCCCAGCCGACCCTGACTGGCTTCGCCTGTTGTGCGCCTGGTCCTGGAGCTCTGGGACTGGGTCTCCTGTTCAGTTCAATCTCCAATTCCTCCCGCTGGGATCGCCGGCCTCTCTTTTTTTTTTTTTTGTCCTCAGAGACATTTAAGTAGTTTAACAATCACAAAATATTTCTTAGATTCTTATATTAATATCTTGTGTTATTTTATACTCCAACCTTTATTCCAGTTTGTCAACCTCCCTACCTTATATCCAAAGCTATTCTTTACATATTTGATTCCACTAAAAAATTTTTTACAGATTTCTCTTATTTACATTGTTTTTCACACTTCCTATTATCTGGCCACACTCCTTACCACTCATTATCACACGCATCTGGGAATATTTTTGTCCATCAGTTATTCTAGGAACAGTATTGTAGTACTATTAAAATGTCTAGACCTACAAAAAAGATGTGTGAAGTGTCAAAAAAAAAAAATACCCCTGCTGAATATAGACATGAAATGTGAAAATCAGAATCAATAATTTACATAAATATCTACAAGCATGATGTCATGTCAATTTACCAACCACATGTCAAATCTCTTATAGTAATATGTAAATTATATTCAGTGAGGAAGTGAATGGATACAGTTTAATAATTACTTTAACTGGGATAAGACTTGTGAAATAAGAGAGATCAGACCAAACAACTTCATAAACCATGTGTTTGTTGTATTCTTCATGCTTCTCTAATGATCTCATGTTTTTCTCTTTGATCATAAGTCACGTCACCATTTTTCTCCTTTGTAAAAATGTCCACCTTTTCTAATCTCAAATATCATAGGAAATAAAATGTTCTCTAAATTCCCTAGCCTATCATCCCTTTTCCAATTCCATAGCTCTCTCTATACCTTTATTTATCATTATATATAGTTATTATTTTGCCATACTGTTGATTCACATGAATATGAAGTTATCTAGGAAGGAGCCTTGCAGTATTCCTAACATACCAGATCCATTCATTACTTTCAGAATGAATCAATGGATGTTTACTATCTCTTTAATCAAGTTACTACCCGGATTCGACACTCTCAGTGGAGAACTAGGGAAAATCTTTTTCTTCTTAGATGATTTACTTCAAAGTATGCGGCACATTGTATTGAAAACTGATGGCAAACAGATCAAAAGAGGGTCATAGAATTGAGAATAAATTCCGTATTAATATCATCTTAATGGAATTCACAGCCATTGAAAGATACTCCTTGACTGAGATCAGACCAAAATGCCAGGTAGTATTGTTACTGCATCATGGTTAACTCTGTCAGGGAAAAACTGTAGACTGACTGTAGCAATCAAGAAGTCGTAATTGGCATAGTAGTGTTATTACTTTCTACTACACAAAATGGCATAGTATATATAATTAGTCATATTTGTTAATTTTACCTAAAATTATAATGCATATAGTCATTTACTTTAATTTTTTATTTTTATTGATTTGAGAGAGAGAGACAGACAGACAGACAGTGATTTGTTGTTCCACTTATGTATGCATTCATTGGTTGATTCTTGTACGTGCTCTGACCAGAGATGGAACCCACAACCCTTGCATATCTGGACGGCACGCTAACCTACTGAGGTACATGGCCGGCGTTTTAATGGCATTTACTTTCCTTTCATCTAGAAGCACTGGCACAATTTTACAGCTGTGCAAACTAGTACGAAGAGATTTTAAGTTAATTATACAGTGTCAAGTAGGAAGTAAGCAGCAAAAGCAAGATTCTATTTTGTGTCTCTGAATTCAAACTCTACATATTTAATCACCTAGAACTGTGATATACAAAGATGTATTTTGTTTTTTCCTTTATTTCTTTTTCTTTTCCTGCATTTTATTTTCTTTTCGATTTTAGAGAGAGGGAAAGAAAGAGAGAAAGAGAGGGCAAGGACAAGAAACATCGATGTGAGAGAAGAACATTGATTCACTCCGTTCCTCCTACACACGCCCCAGCAGACCAAACCCGCAACCCGGGCACGTGGTCTGAAGGGGAATCAAGCTGGCAACCTTTTGGTTCACAGGACAATTCCCAACCACCTGAGCTACACCATTCAGGGCTTTTTCTGCATTTCTTAAATATTATTTTGTAGTTTTCTTTAACTCCACCTTCTTTATTAATGGTTTAATAAAATGTAGGACTTTACCCCATTAAGTGCTTGGTGTTCTATTCAGTAAAGATGTTAGGTGCATCCAAAGCAATTACTGCATGCTGGGGAGATGCCTACCATAAAGGCCTATGGGACAAGGAGCAATAATGTCTACATATCTGCTAACAGCCCTAGAAAAAGCGAACAGGCTTGAACATGGAGGAATGAGACTAGGGGTGGCAGAGGAAGTCACTGTTGCAGCTTCCTTGCCTGACATTTGAGAGAAGTTAATTACTGAGCAGCAGTTGCTCCCTCAGTCCCCAGCAGACAGCCTCCGGAGAGTAAAGCTGGCAGCGCTGGTTCCAATCCAGAGCTAAACTGATCCAGCCGTTGTTTGGCACAAGGAACCAAGCTTTCTGCCCTGGGAAATGTCACATTGTATTTTCTGGGATTTCTTCCAGCCTGGATCCCCTCGGAGACAATTGCCTCATCACATTATTTTTGACTGACTGGAGAAAGACCACAGGTTTTGCTTTTCTGAAAATCAACCTGCAGCAAGTCAGCTTTGATTATCGATTGAACTTACAAAGCTGTTTATTCCTCTCCTCATTTCCTGGTCTCAGGGACTCCGGAGTAAAATCCAGTACGGTAGCACATTATGCCATATTGCCTAGCTTCCAGTTTCCAAACCTGTCTGAAGACTTAAAAAAGAAAAAAAAAAAAAAAAAAACACTAATGAAGATGAAGATTCACTCTTCTTGCTTCATTCCAAAAGTGAACCTATTCCAACTCATTTAACTCTCAGTCCTAGGAAAACCAATTAGCATGAAAATAAAATAAAGAAACTATAGAATATGTTTCTAAAACCAAATTGCAGTTTTATATTAATCACTATGTGATAATTTTAGAGGGATAATTTTTGGGGTGATGGACGGCATTAATGGAAAAGCACAACAGTTATAAAGTATTAATAAAGACAATAATTATAACAGCATAGTACTCATTACTTAATAAAAAAATTGTGCTAATCTCTTTAAACACATCTTCTAAAATAATCTTCACAATAACCCTAATGGTAGGAAACATTTCTATTTTTGTTTTAGCCACGGATACTGAGATTTGAGTTAATGATAGACTTCAGTTCCTGGCACACAATTGTTTTTGGCCTGTGCCCACAAATCACCCCTTTTCACTCAGCATGCATTTTTAATATTTTCTTCCTTGATTTCCAAGCCCATGGCCCATTTTCTTCCTTCCTCACAGGCAGATTACACTTTACATTGTTAATGTATGTCCCTGGATAATCATGTATTTCCATATCTTTGCTAAATTCACAGAGCTCTGTTTTTAATTTATGTGACTGCTGTTGGGCTATAGATCTTTCTTTTACATATTCATTTAACACCATGCTTTAAAGTTTTACCTATAGTACTGAATGTACCAGACTGTCCAGAAGGTATCCAGCCACATAATATGAAAAATAGAGGCATTTATTAAAGAAGATACAAGGTACAAGAAACATTGTACATAGGACAATGACACCTCAGTCCCCTTCAAAGTAGGCACCTTGGGACCTCACACAGTTCTCCAAATGCCATCAGCTGCCTGGTTGAATCTCATCAGTGGTCTGAAATCTCTTCTCTTTCAAAGGTGATTTTAGTTTTGGGAAAAGCCAGAAGTCACAGGGGTGCCAAATCTGGGCTGTAAGGGGGCTGAGTCACCTGGGTGATTTGATGTTTTGCCAAAAAACTCCACACAAGACATGAAGCATGAGTAGGCATATTGTCAGAAGAAAGTGTCAATCACCAGTTGCCCATAGCTGTGGTCTTCTGAATCATCCGAATAGTTTCCACAGAGGAATGTTCAAACTTAATGCAGGTTTGTCGCTCTACTCGCTCAGTCATTTTGAATGCCATGGCCACACAGTACACATGGTCACTCAATGGCATCTATCGCCCCCACTGGCTAGTATAATGAAGTCATCATTGTTCACACATGCACATTCCAATCCACTCTTCTTGGCTGCCAAGTCACATTGATATTGAACAAACCATTCTCGTTATCTTAATAATAGATGAACTTTTAACAGACATGCCTTAGTATATCTATTCTGTTGTTTCTAACCAATAAACATTATTGTTATCACTCACATTTTACTGAATCATTCTGCTAGTGATAGACGTCCTGTGATAATGTACTTGCCGCTCTCAAAACTGCAGAACATGTTAAATAAGCCATGGTGAGTACACTGTAAATCAACACTTTTTAGGTCAATTATAGTTTAACATTAGCAAGTCCATGCTATTTAAAGTAAGATACATCCTTTATAACTGAGCAAGACATTCTCTGAATCATATATGCAGACTTGTTTAAAGACTATTTTTAAGAGCAGTGTTAGGTGCACAGCAAACTTGAGAGGAAAGTAGAGAGATACCCAGTGTGCCCCCGGCCCCCTCTCATGCACAGCGTCCTCCATTATCAGCATCCCCCACCAGATCAGTGTTTTTTTAATTGATATATCTACATGGAAACACCATTGTCACTTAGAGCCCTTAGTTTATATTATGGTTCATTCTTGGTTGTATATTTTACAGATTTAAACAGTTTTATAATGACGCGTATCTACCTTTATAGTATCATACAGAGTGGTTTCACTGCCCATCAAAGCAAAACAAAACTGTGCTCTGCCTATTTATTTCTCTCCCCCACCCAACCCCTGGCAACCGCTCCTGCTTTTACCATCTCCATAGTTCTGCCTTTTCAGAATGCTATATAGTTGGAAACACATGATATGTCGTCTTTTCAAAGTGGCTTCTTTCACTTAGTTTGCATTTAATTTTCTTCCATGTCTTTTCATAACTTAATAGCTCATTTCTTTTTAGCACTGATAAATATTCCATTTTCTGGATATACCACAGTTTATTTATCCATTCTCCTACTGAGGGCATTTTGGTGCTTCCAAGTTTTGCTAGCTATGAATAACGCTGCTCTAAATATCTGTGTTTGGATTTTTGTGTGGACACAGATTTCAACTCCTTTGGTAAACTCCAAGGAGCATGATTGGTGGACTGCATGGTAAGATTATGTGTGATTTTGTAAGAAACTGACATATATGCAAAATTTTGTTTGATGGGTCATGGCTTATACAAAACTTAGTTTCAGTAGGTCCTGTAAATTACTCAGCAGAATGATTATACATGTGTTTTCTTAAATCAGTAGTGTTTGAGGGCCACCCTTTCCTATATCCTCTCTAACAGTATTATCAAAATTTCTGATTTTTAAAATTTGTATTATGGTGAGGGGTCATCTGTGGGTCCCCTCATGCTGCTGTCATGCTGCTTTAAGGGATGGAAAACCCCCACGGTCACATCTGCCCTGCTCTAACCTGCGACCTCTCCTGTCAACATAAGGAGGCAGGCCTAGATAGCCAACCTGAGGTTCTTGTGAGTAAATACACCACAGGTAAACCCATGAACTTTGACAGAGCAGGGGACATGCTGGGTGTTAATGGGTGGTCTTTCCATCTATCTGCACTGGGGCCAGTGCCCTTAAGAAGCCGTGCGCGTTTCTTGCTTCCATCTTGGCATCTTCCTTATTTAGATTTGTCAAATTCATGCTCATGAATGAATTGGACCTATATTTTCTTTTATATTTCTCTTTACCAGTTTTAGAGTCATGGTTATTTTAGAATCATGCCATGAGTTAGTGATTTTCCACTCTTCTGATTTTGTGGAACAAAATGAAGATTTGGTATAAGTCAACTGTAAAATCAATGAGATAGCATTTTGGTATCCTCAACAATGTTAGTAGAACATACTCTTGGGGCCACTCTGAGATCCCCTTGGGTGTCTGTTGCTAAATTCTGCACCCATCTCTCTCACTGCTCTATTAACTGCTGCTAATTGTTTACCCTGGAGCCTGAGAGATGATTGCCATTGGACAGGAAGGCTTTTCTGTGCCTGCTCTTAAGACCACAATGTATTAGGATTCTTATTCCTTTTCAGATTTTATATTTTCCAGGAATGTATTCACAGTTTTCTGCTCTTTTGAGTTAAGTACTGCATACACATATATGTGTATTTACGCATGTGAGTATGCATGCATGTGTGTACATACACTGTGGGAGTTGACTAGTGAGGCCCACTGACCAGAAATCTGCCTCTAAATGCTGCTAACTTTTTGCTGCCTTAATTTTGACTTTACTGGAACATAGTGTAACATTCCTCTGAGGTTCACATTAACATTTGTTTATAGAGTCTTAGAGAGTTTTAAGAATAACAGACAAGACCAATAGATGAAAAAGGTTGGAAAGAGCTTTTCAAGCAATCCATGTTCTGTGACAATTATTTTTGTTTTGGTAAAGTGAGGAGAGCCTGGAAGACTTCTTCAACTCCATATTAATAGGAAATCAGGGAATATTCTTCCATTCGTATGCTAGATTTTTTCCTCTCTCACCAACCAATAGGACTTTTCTCCGGACATTCTCTACACATTCTGGTCTACCTCGTTAATTTTTCCCTGCCATAAAATCAGCCAAAAAAATGGACAAATATGCAGTGATTTTTCCTAAATAGAAAATGTAAAGTAAAAATTTCCCCTGACCCAACTTTGCCCAATAGTCTTTCCATATCTCCATTCATGTTTTCTGCAAAATTACTCAAATGTTCCCAGTTTCTCAACTTAGGTTATCTTACACACTTTGTCATCCCCTCACTCTGCTAAAGCCCATCTTGGCAAGCTCATGAAGGAGCTTCACTTTGAAAAATTCAATGATCGATTTTCAGCCCTCGGCTTTGTTAACCTACAAGAAACATCTATCATAGTCAATTACAACTTCCTTTGCAGATTAAATATATTTTCTTTACTTAGCCCGTTTATATCCTATTTCATTTGTCAGTCTTTTTCTCTTTTACTGCCTATTGGTTTCCATCATTTCCTTGTTGAGGTGCCCCAGGATTGCCATCCTTTGTGCTCATCAGTTATTTATTACATCTCACTCTGCTGGTGTTCTCATCCACTTTGCTATTTAAATGCTATTTGTAGATGACGAATACGAAAGCTTTATCTGCAGCTCAGCAAGAACTTTCTCCTGAACTTTCCACTCTTGAACATCAACTACCTACTCAACATCTGTACGTATGTAGCTAATAGGTGCCTCAAACAAAGCCTGTCTCAATCCACGCTCTCAGGTTCTCACCAAACCTGCCTTCGCTGCAATTGCGTCCATCTCATTGATTGCAATTCCGTACTTTCTTTGTTCAGTCATAAAACCATCATGTCATACTTAATTCCTGTCATTGTCTCTCATACTGTGATTAATCCATCACAAAATTCCTCAAACTATATCTAAACTTTGGCCAATTTTTACCACTTTCACTGTTCACATGATACTCATCTCTCTGTTGGATTAATAAAATGGTTTCCTGGTTCAACTCTACTTGACATGGTAACCAGAATTATCCTTTATTCAAGCGGTTGCTCATATTACTCATCTGTTCAACACCCAGGTATGTCTTCATTTCACTCCTGGGGCAGTCAGATTTCTCTCATTGCATAGGGTTTTATACAATTTAGGCACCTGTCACATGGCTGACCTCATTTCCTGCTGTTCCTCTGGTGTACACTCCTGCAGGTGCGCTGACCTCCTTCCTGTTGCTCGGACATGTGCAGCGCTCCCATGCTGCAGCGCTGTGCACTGGAGCACACTTCCTCCACACAGCCACGCAGCGAACACCTTCAGTTCCTTCAGGGTCTTGCTCAGATGTTACTTTCTCATTGAGGCTGACCCTGAGCTCATTATTTAAAACCACATCTTCCTTTTTTAACACTTAAATTTTAATTCCACTTACCTGGATATGTTTTTTAGTAACACTTATGAGCTTCTAGTGTAGTAAATATTTTACTTATTATATCCATTTGCATTATTTAGGTCCCAGTACAAGATCATAAGTTCCAAAAATAGAGGATCATTTTTTATCTATTTTTTTTTCACCAGTATATCACAATAGTGTACAACAGTTCTTGGCTTAATCGTAGTTGCATGATAAATATCAAATAAATAAAATGTCTATCTATTTAAATTTTCTGCATTCTGAAGTGGTAACTCCACTTTGATGTGTGTATTAGTATAAAAATATGTTTCACTTAAAAAAAAACATTGTTTCTAATCTGTTGCATGTTAACCCCCAAAGTTACTATAGTTTAGTGATCTTTGAGTAATTGTAGAAAATGATAGAAATTAATGTATAGGGAAATTGATATTTGTTATAAGTTAGAACAGGCAGTGTCTCAAAAGATGAAGCATATAAACGACGCCAACAAATACAAAGCAGAATCTCTTCAAGATAATTGTTCCTTCACCATATTATTGTAGAATACTACATATTATCTCAAATTATAGGCTACTTATAATTATATTGATAAGTAAATGGCATGAGATATTACATACAGACATATCAGAACGTGTATTTCTATGTGTCATTTATGGGTACATATAATTGAGATATGAATCTACAGGAAACTATGGATTCCTTCACAGAATCTACTCAGTAATTCCAAAATGTCATTTTTATATCCTTGTGATTTATATTTTAAGTCCTAGTTGGCTATATAGTGCCAAGTATAAAGTTTTTTTCAATTTTTATTGTATTTTTCCCTTGCCATTTACCCTCCACCCCCATTCGTAGTCACCACACTGTTATCCATGCCCAGGTGTCCTTTTCCATTTGTGCTCGGTCACACCACCCCCAAGCTGCCCCTCAGAGCTGTCCGCCTGCTCTCTCGGAGTCTGTCTCTGTTTTGCTTGTTAGTTCAGTTTGTTTATTAAATTCCACATATGAGTGAAATCATATGGTATTTGCCTTTCTCTGACTGGCTCATTTCACTTAGCATAATGTTCTCCAGATATAAAGTTTCTTATTTTTTTTCATGTATGATAAATTCAAGTTATGAACATACCACTTTTGGATGAAATTATGTACAACTGTCTAAAGGCCAACAGCAAGCTGAATAGCTGGAAAAGAATTATAGCTTTTAATTAATTTTATATGACAGGAGAAATTTGATATTATTTGCTTATGTTTACATTATATGTTACATTTAAGTTACATGACCTATAGTAACTTTATTTACATAACTAAGTGTACAAACATGCTTCCTGAAAATAAATAGGTAAGCAAACTACTTCAAGGCTTTTGAGTCTTTGTAAATCTAATAACACATTCTTTTCTAGATGACATTAACATGAAATTACCTTCTAGAGCTAAAAGTACTAAATGGTTGCACTCGTTATCTTTTATTTTCTTTAAAGATTTTATTTATTTTTGCAGAGGGAAGGGAAGGAGGAAAAGAGGAAGAGAAGCATCGATGTGTGGTTGCCTTTTGCACACCCCCAACTGGGGACCTGGTCCGCGACCCAGGCACGTGCCCTGACTGGGAAGTGAACCAGTGACCCTTTGGTTCACAGGCTGGCACTCAGTCTGCTGAGCCACACCAGCCAGAGCCACTCATTATCTTCTACATCTCAATTTTAAATTTACTAATCTTTATGCGTTCCTGGTAGAGATTTAATTATAACATGCAAAAGATGTTTACTTTTAGAAATAGGATACAAACAAGATACCCAATTATCTTCTTTGAGATGTATTACTCTTTTGTTTTATGCCCTCATCCATGTATCTGAGAAGTTAATGTTACATGACATCCTTGCCTCTCTATTATTATTCTGATCACTGCCTTTTATTTATTTTTTTACTTTATATATTTGTTCAGTTACAGTTGTCCTGACTTTTTCCCTGTTGCTCTCCCCTGCCCCATCCCCCACCCCCACAGCCAGTCTCCCCATTGCCCATGCCCACAGTCATTTATTCATGTTCCTTGACTTGCCCCTTGCCCTTCTCTTGTCTCCTCCCCCCTTTGGACACTGTCAGTTTGCTCTTTATTTCCGTGTCTCTGTCTTCATATTTTGCTCGCTTATTTGGTTTGTTGATTAGGTTCCACTTATAGGTGAGATCATATGGTATTTGTCTTTCACCACCTGGCTTATTTTGCTTAGCATAATACTCTCCAGTTCCATCCATGCTGTTGCAAAGGGTAGGAGCTCCTTTTTCTTTCTACTTCATAGTATTCTGTTGTGTAAATATACCAAAGTTTTTTGATCCACTCATTTATTGATGGATATTTAGGCTGTTTCCAGAACTTTGCTATTATACATTGTGCTGCTATGAACATTGGGGTGTATAGGTTCATTTGAATTGGTGATTCAGGATTCTTAGGGTATAATCCCAACAGTGGAATCACTGGATCAATTGCTGCCTTTTAAATGTAACTTTAACCGAGAAAACAGCGTGTCCTTTAGTCATCAGACTGTAAGTAAAATTCTAATAATGATTATCAAATTCCCCAAATTACCCAAATAACCGTTGCAAAAACTTACTTTATGGTATGGGGAGACAATAACGGAATTAACAAAGAATCTCTGGTTTATGAGTCCCAAAATCTATGTCACCCCATTGATGGAGAATGTTCTTGATCTTCATCAAGATGGGCTACTCCACTGGTTTGGTTAGTAAGTCTGTGTTCTGCTATGTGGTCTTATTGGTATTTTTTCTAAGCTCTGCCTTTCCCAGTGACTTAGAATTGCCATAGCTCTTCCTAGGTACTCCAATATCCCAAAAAGGAAATTGGGAATATTTTACTGATCTAACAAAAGAAAATAAGAGTACCTGGGCTGCATTCATAACTTAGTGATTGCTCTATTTGTAGAACACATGCATTCTGGTGTGACATGCCCATCCTCCAACTTCAGTTCTTTAGAGAAGGACTTTATCCATTTAAAATTCTGTTCCCAGAGACAACTGATAGAAAGTGATTAATGTCAAAATAAAAGCAATGCACTTCTTTATTTGGTGTTTAATCTGGGAAAGTATAGAGTAGTTATCACTGGCTCTGAAACTTGTCCAACAATGCTATCTATAACCTAGAAATTTAAAAAATATCCTTGAAATAAATTAGAACTTTCTTCCCCAAGGGTTCATGTCAAAGCACTCTCTGAGACATCAATGAAAAAGAAAAAGGCAATGGGCTTTTGCAAATGGAGAGTCTTTTCTAACAATGAGGACCTGTATGGAACAACATGGATCACCCAAGTGTGAAATGATAAATAGGAATATGTACCCAGCCAGAGACCTTTGCAATTAAAGAAAATATTTTTGCTTCAACTTTTTTTCAAGGTGGCATTCAATTAGCATGTTTAATGGACAGTGGAGTTCCCAGGTTTTTCTTACAACAAGTAATAGACTCAGTTATTTTATCAGGGTAACTTTCATTCTGTAAATATGCCAGCATTCCCTGGTTGAAAACTAAAATGTATGTTAATGAGAACTATTGCTCCTAATTCCTCTCATTTTTGGAAGTCTTACACAGTGGCAGAAAGTTCATACCAAGGAAGATGAATAGCTAAACAGTAAGCTGTTTTGCCTAAATATATAGTGTATGTAAAATGGGTGCTTAATATAGTTATAGTAATATTAATCTTACCTTTGGTCTATTTTATTTATCCTACATCATGTTACTATTTTAATCCATTACAAAATCAGAAAGACTTGTTCAACAAAACAGACATTCAGTACAATTTAAGTCTATCAAACATCAGTAAGACAAAAAGTATACCAAAGAGGGAATGAGTTGCACCAGGGATCTCTCGTCTTTCTCTGCTGCTGTAACAATCTAGTGAAGATAATTATCAGGGCACATACCTTTGGATTACAAATATGCTGGTGTACTGTGGACGTGAGCATGTTACTGTATATTCTGTAATTTTTTTTCTTTATAACTTCTCGGTCCAAATTCTTCCCATGTGGCTGTGAATTATGTAGCAGAAATTTATGAAAAAATTTAATCTCTTAAGTGAATGCTAAGTAAATATATATTTAACAGGATGCACAGACAGATAGTCTTACCATTATTAAACTAACGTCCTGGCACACAGAAGATGGGGAACCTGGGTATTATCTGTTTGTTTCTATGTCTTACTCATTTTCCATACAGGAGTCCACATCTTCAAAGATGATAGTGTTCCAGAAGTCAATTTTTGAATCAGTTGTTTGGAACTTGAATATATATTTCCCATAAAAACAATGTATTAAGAATGACAACCAATAACATGCCTACTTAATCTGTAATAAACATTAATTCTAGAACCTAACCAAGCTGTACAAAATAAGCTTGATTTGTCAGAGCTTCAATGGAAATATATTTTTACCAAAGGAGGAGGCAGAATTCTATTTTATCTTCCCCATGTACACCTATGACCACATCCCGATTTCTCAATAGCTGGTTTTAATAGTGAAGAAATGGACAATCTCAGTGTATCTGGTTGTGGTCCCACTGAACTTGTTAGTGTAGGTTTCATTTGGGAGGTGTTGGGAAGAGGCAAAATTAGGAAACTCTAAATATGGAAGCTTAATCAGAGAGAGGCTAGCACAAATTTGGCACAAAAAATACCAAATTACAAAAAATGTAGCATTGGATAAGCCAAAGTTTGTTTGATTTTTTTCCATAAGATGACTCTAGTAGTGCTTAGTTGTCTTTAACTTCATTTGAAAAATGTTATTAGATTGTATTGTGACAGCTGTCACATCAGCGTGCATTTAAAAAACAAACATCAAAGTTCGTGAATTTTTGCGTACTCATTTTAATATTGAAGATAGAATAAATATGTAACACTTTCACATATTCTTTATTATTTCAAGAATGGTAAACACACAACTGAAGTGCAAAGAAAGATTTTCACAGTGTATGGAGAAGGTGTTGTGACTGATAGAATGTATCAAAAGTGGTTTGCAAAGTTTCATGCTGGAGATTTCTCACTAGATGATGCTCCATGGTCAGGTAGAGCAGTTGAAATTGATAGAGATCAAACTGAGACATTAATTGAGAATAATAAATGTACTATGCAGGAGACAGCTGACATACTCAAAATATCTGAATCAATACAGTTATTGGTGAAAATGCAAAATGTGTCTTTTATGGAAAACGCCATATGGATGTTTCGGCTAAACCAATATTTAGATTAGGTTTGAGATTATTTCAATTTTTTTTGTATTTACTGTTAAAAATCTCAAGGATTTAATAGTGGTAAAGATAAAAATCTGTTAATAAAACATATACAATATTGGTTTTATATTTTTCAATTATATATACATATAATAGTATTTTTTAACAAAAACCAAATATTTCTGAAAAATAGACTTTGTCTTTTCATATACATTATAACATAAAATTGTTTTATCATAGAAGCCTTATGTTTTGACAAAACAAATAATTATGCCATATATAACTTGTTCATTAAGTCTTTTGGATATAATGAGAGAGAGAGAGAGAGAGAGAAACTGAATGAGTTTTCTTTTGCATCCAGTAACATTGTTTTTAGCTGATTAAATTATTTATTCTTTTATTCACTGAACAAACTGGACAAATATTTTTTGAGTACTCACTTTGTAACCGCCATATAAGAAACATATATGCAAAAGCCACCCTCAAAGCAGGTACATTTCAGTGGGGGAGACAGACAGTGAATAATTAAATGAGCCAAACATCTACTAATATGCCAGATGTCGAGGGCTACAATAAATAAAGGAAAGCAAAACTGGAAAGGAAAATGGGTTCTGGTATGAATGGGCCTGTATGTTTGAATTGGTCAGTTATGCATAGAGAATTATTAATTTATTTGGAATCATTATATGTTATTGTTTAAAACAGGTTAAGAGAGAATGACAGATACTTTTCAAGAAAGACCTTACAGTTCATAACATAATGTCACAAATGCCTCATCCACATAGAACTTAACCCTTTTTGTAGTGCATTTATCATTTGGTTCAAAAAGCACCAAAGCACTTGCTTGTTGACCTAACCCAGCATCAGTGGGGGCCCTCCTCCAGAGAATTGACAAAACTGAATACAAATCTTTCTCCCTTCTATTTATTTTATTTTCTCTCTCGGGTTCATCCCGCAGTCTAAAGGGTTTTCATGCTGAGGTCCAGTCACTCACTTTTCAAGGGTTACAATGCAAATGTGAAATCTTTATGGATTTTTTTTCTTTTGGTAACAAAATTGGTTTAAAACATTAAATTCTTGACATTGAAAGTAATAAAAAGGAGATAATTAGGGTTAGGTTGTGAAATAGAAGACTATTTCATAGCATATTTATTCTAGCATATAGACTTCCTACATTATATATTAACAGATCGAAAATTTCTTCATTTTATCAATGGGAGTATTAGAAATGAAAATAAAACCAGCTCTCATCAATCCTTTCAGTCATTATCATCTACCCTCCCTTCAATCACTTGGCCTTTTCAAATTTGAAAGGCAGTGTAGGGAGCAGTTGGTCAGAACAGGAAGCACACAGAGAGGAAAGGAATAAATAAGACAGTTCTTTTATTTACTGTATTTTGCCATGTATAATGCATACATTTTTGTCCAGACTTTTGAAGGAAAATAAAGATGTGCATTATACTTGGGTAGTACTAATTCTGTGTCTATATAAATGTTTTTAATTCTTTTATTTATGTTCATGTGTTGAAAGTGGAACTCTAGAGAGCAATAACAATATCCATGTACAAAATAATACCCTGGAATATGATAATTGGTTTTGTTTCTAAATATAAATAAATAACTGAATGAAAATTTTAAAATGAAAGGTCCTTTTTCTCTGAAGGTTGGGCCAAAAGTGTGGGTGTGCATTATACATAGCAAACATGGTACTTTTTAAACACACACACACACACAGAATTATAAATAACAATAAAGGAATAGATTGCACTTACACCTAAAATGTTTCACCGAAGTGTAACATCCATTCACCAATTACCTTTGCAATGAGAGGATATTTCATTTTAAAAGATGAAATTATTTTCTAACATGTCCAGTAATACTCAAATGTAACAATTGCAGAATAATTAAGTAAAGTGATGAAACTGAGGGCAATTCTCAATGTGTAACAACTTGGAACAAGTAGGGGCTGATTATTGGGTTTATTAAATTTCACTTTGAGTGAGTTTTCAGTTTTCCTGAAGCTGAAGAATAATATGAATGATAGCCAAGCGGATATATCAGAAACTGATCTTTGATTATTTACATAAATTATCATTTTAGCAAATAAGCCTAGTTCTTCCATAATCATCATTGAGTAATTCATACATACATACATTAGTCTCATTTTGAAAATAACTTGTCAAAGTATAAAATATTCTTAAATAGGCTGGACTTAAAACTGTCGATACTGGGCCATTTCAGTTTTGAAGACACCCACTGTATGAGAGACCGAAAGCCTTTCTCTATGGATTCAGTTATTTATAGGAACGCAGTTTTTCTTTTCATTGGAATGCTGATGTCCTCCAGTCTCTCTCTGCTATTACATTAGGCAAAGTTCTATGGGCTACTGGTCAGAGCGGCCTAACAGAGTCTTTTTAGCCGTGGGGCGGGTAATTGCGACACTGCACTTTGATTTACTTTACCATCATTTGACGAATGAATCTTTGATGATTCGCATCCTGGGTGCAGAGCTGCCCTTGAAGAAGTATCTTCACTAGGACCCCAACACTGCAAATCTGAGCAGATGCCCTTGTGATTCTGGACGGCAGCTCACATCTGAAACCAAAGGGTGTGTGTGTGTGTGTGTGTGTGTGTGTGTGTGTGTGTGTGTGTGATTCTAATATTTCTGGCATGGCTCTTCTTTGGTAACCATACACCTTCATCTAGCTTCTGGCAATCCTACACCTTCAACTTGACCTCAGTTTTAGCAGCTCTCAGGAATGACAGCCTATCTGATACCCCACTGATGTAAATCTTGAAGACACCATGTAAGCTTTATTTTAAGTCAAATTATTGTATCAAAACTTCAGACTGTGATACAATCCATCTACCTATACTTTGGTTGGTGTGAATATTAAGAAACTGGCATAAAATTTAGGTTATGTACATGATACACTTCAAATAGCAAAAGGCTATCCTTTGTTTTATTTCCCTAGGATAACCTAAGCTAACATATTTCTCTTCTACACATTTAATCAGACGCTGGGAAAGTATATTGAAAGTGCTGGAATGAGGGATAGGGAGAGAGCTTAACACTGTCTTTAATTCTACTGATGCTGCAACACACATTTTTCACCTGAGAAAGAAGCATTCCAGAAAGCAATAAATCAGTTGAATTAACTACCAAAGACATTTATACATATTCCTTAAAGTTTTATATTTTTAAATAAATTGGCAGCTGATTACCTCTCTCTTGAATGAGAATAAAATAAACCTTAAAAAATAAAAAAAATAATTTTAAATAGTTCATCTCATGAATCCAGATGATATAAAAAGATGCCTTTATGTAAAATTGCATCACCAAGCTAGTTTATATATCATTTGAGATTGGTATATAAACTAATTTATAGATATATAAGCTAGTTTATGTTGGTATATATACATGAGAATGACTATGGCAGGCATTTGTCATTCTTCTGATATAATTTAGATCATATTTAACCGTATCTCTGATTCTACTATTACATTTTATATGTTGTGATGTATTGTACAGCTTGTGTGTGTGTGTGTGTGTGTGTGATGTAACAGAACAATGAACCTAAGTTTAGTTTGAAATGCAATGAAAAACCAAGAGAGGATAATTTGCTTTACACCATATGTTGGAACAGATTCATTTATCCTTTCACTTAACAGCATAAATCATACAAGGAAGCTGGATTTTGTACGCTCATTTTAACCTGAAAAATTTCCAAGCTTCCTTATTTATTTTATGTGTCCCCTGTTCTAAATCATACAAGCTACAGAAAACTTTAAAAAGTATATAATTGAAAATATAAAAATATTCAACTCTGGTGAATTCAGAAAAATTATTATTGAATGCATTAATTTATTTCATTCATTAGTTGAGGGGATATTAATACCAGGTCTTTTCAGTAAACCAGGGAGGGGATGACCTGATTTTCATACACTATTTTATGATCTCTAAATGTGATAGAAATAACAATATTAGAAAATTGCATGTCTGAAGATTAGATTTAACTATCAGTTCTGGGTGATTTTAATAGAATATCTTAAGTGAGACATAATAAGTAAGCTCTTATAACACATTTAGAATATTAAAGTTAGAATTCATAATAATATGCGCATTAAAACACACACATATACACATTTAAATTATAATTTTCCAATCATTTCTAGTCTCTAAAATAAAAGCCTGACCAAATAAGTAATTTTTTTAAAATTAGTCTATTTACTTTGTTTGTCATTGTTGCTGTTTCATAAAGTTCTTTTACATGTGTCTTAGTTTATTGTTGTTATTATTATTATTATTATTATTATTATTATTATTATTATTATTATTATTCACATTGCACATGTTAAGGATTGAGGCTTAAAGAAGTTAAGTAATATGTCCTTGGACTTAGGACTGACAAGTATATGGTTGAGCTAGAATCTAAAGCCATTGTACTGACTTTCAATAAATTTTCCAGTATACCATAGATATTGATATTGATAAAAGAGCATATCGATGGAGACAATTATTTCTTGATTTTTAAAATACATTGTAATATGACCTTGCCATTACTTCTTATAATACAATAAGCATTTATCATTACTTCTTTAATCATATTACACAACTTTTTTCTTCTATTAAAAGTGTTCTTTTTTATTTTCTACTAGAAAATGTACTTTAAATGATTGACAGGAAATGAAACATCTAATTTCAGTCTTCGTACTTATATTCCGAATGACCTCAAGCAAGTCACTCTTTCAGTTTCTCTCATGTCCTGCAAGATAAAGGGGTTGAACTAGAATTGGTGATTCCCAGTCCAGGTTATCTGTAGAAATCTGACATGCATTGTACTTTAAAGATACCTGTGTAATAATGGCATTGTGGTTATTAAAAATATAAAGTCTTGCCAATTAAAAATGCATGCAAATTCTTCATGTGGGAAATCATATCTAAGATTTGCTTTCAAATATACACCAGAAAGAAAAAGAAAAGAACAGAAAAAAGAAACAAAAATGCAGTCAAACAGAAGGGGAATGAGAGTGAAGAGAAGGTAAAATGGGACCCTCCTCCCCAAAAAAGAAAAAAGAAATGAAGCTTCTGGTAATACATAAAACAAGATGGCTGTTTAGTTTGGTTGATTGATACATGGGACTCATTTTCCCTGCATTTTTGTATTGTTGCAAAGTTCTGCTAAAACAAACATACAACAAAAACAAAAACTTTACTGAAGCTTCAATTCTTCTAGTTCTAGGGACTCTAATTCAATCCACTGATTCAGGGGTTCCCAGAGTGTGGTACCCAGAGTGTAGTTCCCAGAGGGAGGTACCCAGAGCAGGGCCACTACCTGGGCTCATGTTTGAAATACACATTAGATACACATTAGTGGGATCCATCCCATAGCCAATAAATCAGAAACACTAAGGGTGGTCCCAGTAATCAGTATTCTTAAAAAATCATTTCTGTGATTTTGATTGATGCATAAATTTAAGAACCAAGTCTAAGTGAAGGCCTATGTTGGTGTTATATTTAGTATTCTAGATTATTCTAATACTCAGGCAACACTAAGAAGCACTGGACAGCCCAGGGCTGTGTGGCTCAGATGGTTGGGCATCGTCCCATAAACCAAAGGGTCATGGGTTCGATTCCACTCAGGGAAAATGTCTGGGATGCAGGTTTGGTCCCCAGTCAGGGTGTGTATGAAAGGCAACCAATCAGTGTTTCTCTGCCTCTCTTTCTTTCTCTAAAAAAATAAAAATAAAAGTAAATAACAACTAGACAAGATTACCTCTGAACTCAATAAGGTTCCTAAAACCTTAAAAAACCCTAAATTTTTTTTAAAAACCCTAAAATTTAGTAAGAACAAGAACACACATACACTTTACCTCTTGGATTTTTTTTTTGTTAAATGCTAAAGATTCTTCAAATAAAATGAAGAAAATAATAATTTTCATCGTTGAAGATTGAGTTAATATATGGGGTGGGCAAAGTAGGTTTACAATTGAAGTTCAAATAAATAATATGATAACTAATAAATAATAATGCAAGAATAAACTCTGTTTCATGTACTCAAAACTCTAAACCTAATTTGGTACACCCCTATATATTAAACACTAAAATAGTGCCTGTCACATAAGAAGAGTTGAATAAATATTTGTGTTTTTTTGTTTGTTTTAGTTTCTGTTGCTCATATAATTACTTTGCAAATGTCTTTCATGAATTTCATTATGAAAGTACTTTTTAGAAAAATTTTATTTTATATACTTTCTAATATGATTTATTTTATATCAATAATAAAATTCTGTTTACCTATAGTGAAATATATTATTTTATGAATATCAACTCCTATTGTAAATCAAATAGCAATATGTATTTGATCTCATTATTTTGGCTGATGTAAATCCATGTTTCTATTCCCCATGTTTGATTGTGAAGCATGTCAAGACCATCAATTGGACCAATATTGTTTGCTGTTGAGTGGAAAAGGGGAAGAATATAAACAAATTAGTATTTCAATGAGGAATTTTGTAATTATTTAAATGGTACAAATTTTCTTCAATACTGAGTGCATGGACTATATTTCACAATATTTTAGCTATAAACTTCCTCAAATTTATTTAAAATATCTGTCACTGCCCTGGCTTGTGTGGCTCAGTTGACTGAATGCCAGCCTGTGAACCAAAGGGTCGCCAGTTTGACTCCCAGTCAGGGCACGTGCCTGGGTTTCAGGCCAAGTCCCTAGCGGGGGGCATGTGAGAGGCAGCAACACCTTGATGTTTCTCTCCCTCTCTCTCTCCCCCTCTGTTTAAAAATAAATAAACAAATAATCTTAAAAAATATGTCTCTAATATAATGTTATATGAATACATAATTTAGTTAGAATCAATACTTTGATAGTTTTGATGGTTTTTGTAGGTAACATATAGGGATTGGTTGTCTTATTTCTTATTTTATATGGTGTCATTTTAAGTGGTCTTCCATTTCTATCACTGACCAACTATAAAATGTTATACTCTTGAGGTATCCATTTCTTCATTTGTAATATGAGGGTTTGGCAGAGTCATTCTAAAATCTTAAAGATTCAATAATTTTAATAAAGAAATCACCTGGCCTTTTGTTGTGAATTGGTCAGTAACTAGTTTTATGAACTCGGATAAAATATTTAATCTTGCTAGGCTTCAATTACAACATATGCAAAGGAGAGGATGGACTAGATGACCTCTGAGGTCTCACAAGATTCTCCATGTGATTGCACACGTGTGTGAGTATGTGTCTGTGTTTATTCCAACCTGGAAAACAGATTTTGAGAGCAAGTTACAAGATATCTTATAAATAAGTAATATTAAAATCAGATGATGGTTTTTGGAAGCCAGGTTTCTCAGTGCTGGAGTGGAAGGCTACAGATAAGCGAGGAGAGAAGACTAGAATGATCTGTGTATAAACTCAGTTTAGCTTAAAATAGATGCAGTTGAACACTTGTAGAAATACAGATATCTGTATACACATTAGTTAGTAAATACACGCAGTTCTTTGCTCATTCAGCTGAGGGGGCCTAGTCTCAGTGAGACCCCGGCAGTAATGAGCACAGGTGGTGTCCTTATCTTGGTTTCTAATGCCATTTTCCAATCAGAGCAACTCGGATTCCTTGGAGAAATGGCTGGTTCTAGGAATTGTACCAGAAATACATAAGATGAGCTTAGTACATCTTATTTTGTCAGAAAGTAGGGAATTACTCAGAATAGACAAACTCTGTAATCGTTTGGTATGTCAAAGGAACTCAGGAATAACACGAAAGAGCTCCTGATGGCCAAAGTCGGAGCCATTTGAGCAACATAACACAATAGTAGTAGATTATAATCCGAAGTATTAAACAAATATCCTTGAACCCATGCTGACATGAATGAGTGGCTGGATAAATAAATACATGGGTGGAGAAGAGACAAACCTCTCAACATAGAATTAAAACAAATTTTTCACATCCCTCATCTTCAATACAGGGACCATAATTCCCCACTGCTTAAATATGGGTTGCATAGTGCCTTTCTTGCAAAGACCACTGTAGGGAAGGGGGGATGGTAATTTACATTAGGTAAACCTGAAAGTCACCCCCTCAGCCGAATGATCAAGGTAAACATCAATAATAATGTCATGTCAATAGTATACACCCTTAATAAATGATAACAATGGAACTTACCTCTGGTCTTCCTTCCCCAAACCAGTAATCCCAATTGAACCACGGGAAAGACATTTTTATAATCCCAGTCAAGGAACAATCTACAAGTTAACCTGACCGATATTCCACAAAACTTTCGAGAAAATAAAAAAACAAAGAAAGTTTGAGCAACTCTCACACCTGAAAGAAACCTAAGGAGACATGGCAACAAAATATCATGTGGTGTCCTGGGTGGAGTGATGAAACAATGAAAGGGAAAAAGCACACTGGGTATACATTTTAAAAAAGTCTGAACAAAGTGTGAACTTTATTTTAAAACAGTGTATCTAGATTGGTTCAGTAGTTTGACAAATGTACCATCATGATGCAAGATGTGGATGAGAAGGGAAATGGTGTGGGGTATGTGGGAGCTCCCTGCCATCTAACCCCAACATTTCTGTGAATCTAAAAATGTTCTAAAATTAAAATTTTATTAAAAAAATTCATATTCTACATTTGACTCTAAATCAAGATTTATAATGTATTCAACATTTTCAATGTATGATCACACTTTTTCTGGATGTTTATAATTTTTCACAGAGACAGTATTTTGGGGTATTTAAAGTTTCAGAAGATAGGACTTTAGTAATATCTCAATGTTGACTTGATGATGTGAATGAGAGTGGCTGAATAG
>PVJI01022345.1:0-25448 GCA_004026765.1 Micronycteris hirsuta | reverse complement strand
AAAAAACCTTGCTACTGCTGAAACCTCTCTCTCCCTGGATCAAAGGACTTATGCTAATACATACCTGAGCTCATCCCAACCAGTGTTTACCCAGTGTTTACGGTTCCATGTGCCCTTCCATTTGCATATCTCTCCTTTTGATGTACCTTCCTGGTCTGTCTACAGCCTAACTTGAATCTACAATCTATGCATAGTTAATGAAGCCCATTCTAATGTTCTGTGCCCTAGATCTTCAATAAAAACTCCTGGACCCAAGACTCAAGGCTCTCTCCCATATGATAAGGGAGGAGTCACATGGTCTTGGTTCTCTAAGTCCTGCATGTTTCCGTGTGAGATTTTTTATTTATGCATTCAGTCATGGCCAACATGGATTCTGCTGGCCGGAATCCGCCACACCTTTAACATCTCATATATTAAGGGCTTGGTGATGATAAACTCCTTTACCTTGACCTATCTGGGAAGCACTTTATCTGTGCTTCTATTCCAAATGAAAGCTTTGTTGGATAGAGTAATCTTGGATATAGGTCCTTGCCTTTCCTGACTTCAGATACTTTTTTCCAGCCCCTTCTTGCCTGCAAGGTTTCTTTTGACAAACAGCTGATAGTTTTATGGGCACTCTGTTCTAGGTAACTGCCTCTTTTTCTCTTGCTGCTTTTAAGATTCTCTTCTTATCTTTCATCTTGGGTAATGTAATTATGATGTGCCTTGGTGTGTTCCTCCTTGAGTCCAACTTGTTTGGGACTCTCTGAGCTTCCTGGACTTCCTGAAAGTTTATTTCTTTTGCCATATTAAGCAAATTTTCCTTCATTATTTTTTCAAATAAATTTTCAATTTCTTGTTCTTCCTCTTCTATTTCTGGCACCCTTATGATTTGGATGTTGGAATGTTTAAAGTTGTCCCAGAGGTTCCTAAGCTTTTCCTCATTTTTTTGAATTCTTGTTTCCTCATTCTGTTCCAATTGAATAATTATTTCTTCCTTCTGGTCCAAAGCATTGATTTGAATCCCAGTTTCCTTCCCATCACTGTTGGTTTCCCTGTACATTTTCCTTTATTTCACTTTGCATAGCCTTCACTTCTTTCCCTATTTTGTGACCATACTTAATCATTTCTGTGAGCATCCTGATTATGAGTGGTTTATACTGTTCATCTGATAGGTTGGATATCTCTTTGTCACTTAGTTGTATTTTTTCTGGAGCTTTGATCTCTTCTTTCATTGGGCCATATTTTTTTGTCTTGGCTCACCTGTTATGTAGTAAGGGGTAGAGCCTTAGGTATTTGTAGGGTGGGGCAACCACATAGCTGCGTTGTGGTACTATATGTTGGGGAGGGGTCTAAGAGAGAACAACGCCACTTGCTCTTTTCTTGGTCAGCTTTCAGTCATTTCCTCTGCTATCCACAAGTAAATTGGGCACTTCTGATGCTTATTCCCAGGTGGCTGGTTTTGTGCACTAGTCTAAGACCCTATAGGTTTCTCCAATGACCTCTCCTGTGAAGCTGGGAGTTTTTCTCACTCTCACAATCCCCACAGGTTTTTTCAGTCAGAGGTTTTGGCACTTTATTTCCCCATGCTGGAACCCTGGGCCATGGTCTATCTTGCTTTCCATTAGTTCCTCCTGGTTTATCCACATGCAAATGTGAGAATGTCTGCTCCACCAGCTGCCACCTCTCCCAGTTGTCTAGCCGCTGCCTTGCCACAGGTCCTCTCCACTCCTCCTACCAGTATGGGTGAGTGTTTCTTCTTTAACTCCTTGGTTTTCAGTTCAATTTTCTGGCAGTTCTGGCTATTTTTTGTTTTTAAATTTCTTGTCTTTTTTTGACTGTGTGAAGAGGCAAAGTGTATTTACCTACACCTCCATCTTGACTGGAAGTTTTCCACTTGCTTCTTATATGGAATGGCTCCTAAACCCTTTATCTTCCTAGTCCCCTTCCTCAAGATTTTTTCTAGTTTTATTCTCAGCTTCCAATGTAACATTTTGAGGTGCCCCATGCCATAAATATCCTTCCTAAATAGTGAAACCTTCAGCTTCCTTACTTGTCTCTCACTTGGTAGTGGCTCCATTGCCCACACACATCTTCAATTCCAGCCTTCAGGTGATCCATCAGCTGGCAAACAAAACACAAGAAAATGATTGCTGGTGAAACATTAATGATAAAAGACACACAAGGAAATCTGATACACTTTGGAAAACAAAGAAGTCCATTATTCCCTGGAGCATATCCTCTTTTCTATCACTCTGTTCATATAACTAAGAAGTTATAATTATTTTATACTAATTTAACCTCATTTCATGATTCAATGACTGTAGAAAGAAGTTCCTTAATAAGGCACGTAACTTACAATGAAAACAGGGTACCTGCCATTTCCTTTGAATATTATATTTTTAGAACTATCTAGGAAATATCTCATTACTGAAATCACGTGGATATAAAGCCTATTAATTAACTTACTATTAATTTAATTGCAAAAAGAGAAAGTGCCAGTATCCAATTTATACAGTTTCTAAATATGTAATCTACAGATATTCTATTATAATAACATATAACAGTAAAATTTACTTATATGCCTAATTTTTTGACATTTTTTCATGATCCAGGCCAAATATACATTTGACTCATCCAAAATGTTTATAGGAGCTTAGAAAAAGGCACAATCCCATCAAAATTTATGAATTAGTATTCATAAAATTTAAATATATAATCATTAAAGTTTATACTAGCTTCTAAATTTTTTACAGAATATATTAAAATACTAAATTTCTGAAGTACTTAACTGGTACACATTTTACCAATAATTATAACTTTCTAAAAAAATAAGAAAGAAGTAAATAACCAATTTTTATTGTCTTAGATATAAAATTTCTTATTTCTGAAAATAATGAGCAGAGGTTATTAGAAAACATTTTTTAATTAGGTTAAACATTACTTATTTTAAAGCACTTACTCCCTGTCCTCATATATTTAATACTTACAAATGACTTTGAACAATTTTGGTTTGGTGGCACAAAAAGCATCCCAAGAGCATCTAGTTCAGGTGATCAAGGGGACTGCACAACTGAATCTGACAGGCCTCCCACCAAAGAAGTTCACACCACAAAGTCAAGAAGTCAAAATAGGTAAATTTAAGAGGCAGAAATAAAACAAGAAGAGTCTCACAAATACTGGGAAGACAAAGAAACAACTCTCAATCAAAAGGAAAGGAGGAATCCTTAGAAAGAGTACTAAATGAAATACAGGCAAATCAACTATCAGATACTGAGTTAAAAAAATGATTATAAGGAAGCTCAATGAGCTCCCTGAGAATTACCAAAAACAACAGAGAACTATGAGGAACTTACTGCAAACTATATCAGCATAAAAAAAAAGGACATAGAAACAATCAACATAGGCCAAGAGGAAGTGAAGAATACAACTTCTGAGTTGAAAACACAGTACAAGGAATCAAAATCAGGCTAGATGAAGTATAGGATTGAATCAGTGAGCTGGAAGACAAGATAGAAAACATTTCCCAAAAAGAGCAAGAAAAGGAAAAAATAATAAAAAATAATGAAGAGTGGTTAAGGGAAATGCAGGACAACATGAAGCAGAATAATATCCATATAATAGGGATACCAGAATGAGAAGAGTAGCAAGGAGGAGAAAACCTGTTTGTAAAAGTAGTGATGAAAAACTTCCCTAATTTGATGTGAGAAAAAAATCCACATAGGTCCAGGGAGGACAGAGGGTCCCAATCAAGAGTGACCCAAAAGGCCCACTCCAAGACACATCATAATTAAAATGGCAAAATTCAAAGACAAAGAGAGAATCTTAAAGGCAGCAAGGTCTCTCTCAAAGAGAGACAGAAACATTGAAATAAAGAACGAACTGACAGTAACTAGAGGGGAGGGGGGAGGGAGATAAAGGGAAAGAAGTGAAAGGGTTGTCAAGGAACATGTATAAAAGACCCATGGACAAAGCCAAAGAGGGGAAGATTGTGGGTTGGTTTGACAGGGGAAAGTGGTGGTGGAAAAATGGAGACAACTGTATTTGAACAACAATAAAAAAATTTAAAAAAATGAGATGGAGATTTTAAAAAAAGAAAAATTTTGGTTTGGGTGTCCTGGAATTTAATTACTTTATTTTCTCAGGTAACTTTGGCCATGAAATTCAGTGCTGATTTTGAATGATTTCAGCAGTTTCTCCAGCTTTAGAATCATGAATTCCCAGGGATTGAGAAACCTAAAAATTATGAGTCAAACATCCCTTCAAATCTTCAAACTTCTATATCTATGCCAAGTGTTCCCAATCATTACTTGCTCACATCAATTTTGGCTTGGGATGTGCTTATCTAAAAAACAAGTCAGAATGTTCTTCATTAACTGAGCTAAAATCTGCCTCCCTATATCTTCCATACATTAGTTCTCATTCTATTCCCTGGAGTCATACAAAATGACTTCCCTCAATATAATATTGAATATACTGAACTTAAATAAAACTAACAGATAGAAACCATGCTCAATTTCATTCTCATCTTTGTCAGACTTGCATATTTCACTGAAAACTGCCACTAGATCTTGTCTGTAGAAGTAGTAGAAGCCTTTACCCCTTTCTAATTAAAAGTTCAGAAAGAGCAGAGGATCCCATGTTACATTTGAACTCCGATTTTAGAACCTAGTAGAAAACCTCTCAATGTTAGTTATAGTCACAGTTTCTTGAGGAATCAAATTATCTAGGCTAGTCTCTAGTTATTATTCATAGTAATCTAGCTATTGCTGTGAAGACATTTTTTTAGGCCTGATTAAGGTTCAGAATCAGTTACTTTAAGTAAGGGAGAGTATTCTAGATAATTTGGGTGGGCCTGATTTGATCAGTTGAAAGGTCTAAAGAGTGGAGCTGAGGTCTCCATGTGTGCACACTGGCTGTAGCTCATGCATAAGAGTCTCAGTCTACCTTCTTAATGACTTAGTCTCCAGATTGTCTAATCAGTTCCCTCAAGAGATAAGCCAATTTCTTGCAACAAAGCTCTTAATATATATCTCCTACTGACTCTTCTCTCCTTCTCAGAAATACTGCCAGCTTAGACCAAAAGGGAGAGAGAAAAGACATAATAAAATAAGGCTTTTAGATTCCCAAAATTCTACAAGCAAGAAATAAGCTGATCACAGTAATGAACTTCAAGCATGCCACCTTTCATGAAAAAGGAAGGGCGACTCAGAGTGGGGAGTTTAGAACCAAGAAGGTGGTGCAAAGAATCACAGAAGATTGTTCTTAGCCTTGAAACCAAATAGTTTTCCCAGGTGAACTGAGAAATTTGCTTGAAATAGATGACTTCTTTTTTCCTTCCACTTCCCCCTCCCTCTTAAAAACGAGTATCTATAGCTGTTATCTCATGATTGCCTACCAGTATATTTTGGGAACTGATAACTTGTTTCTTGAGTATCACATGTTCAGAACTGGAGAGGAGTTTTGCCTCAGAATGCATTATACCCAGGGCCTCATCCATGCCCGATTTAGATCACTGAGATGATAATATTTGGGCCTTTTGAACAGATATGATTTAGATGAGATTTTTGGTCTTTGAGTTGATACTGTAATGAGTTGACACTTTTGGGATGTTAGGATTGAGTTAATGTATTTTGAATGTGGAACAGACATTTGTCTTTGAGGGGCAGAAGGCAGACTGTGGTAGAGACAGAATAATGGTCTACAACGATGTCCATGCCCTAATCCCCAGAACCTATAAATATGTTAATTTATATGCAAAGATGAATTAAGATAGCCAATGGACTTAGGGTTGCCAACCAGCTGACTTTCAGATACTTATCTTAAATCATCCACATGGGTCCAATGTAATCATACAGGTCTTTAAAATGGAATAGGAAGGCAGAAGAATCAGTATCAAAGTGATGCAGCATGAGAAAGAACTGACCGGACACTGCTAGCTAGCTATGTGGATGGAAGGTGTCCAGGACCCAAGGAATGCCAGAAGATTCCAGAAGCTGGAAGAGGCAAGGAAATAGATTCCTTCTTAAAACCTCCAGAAAGTAATACAGCCCTACAACATCTTCATTTTAATCCAGAGAGACACATTTTGAAGTTCTAACTTCCAGAAATATAAGGTAATAACCTGATGGGTTTTTTTTTTGTTTGTTTTTTTTGTTTTTTGGTAACTATGTGGGTAATTTTATTTTTTATTTTTTTAACTATATTTTATTGATTATGCTGTTACAGTTGCCCCATTTCCCCCCTTCACTCCCCCCTCCCCCTTACCCCCCTTTCCCCTCCCTTTAGTTTTGTCCATAGGTCCTACACACAAGTCCTTCTGCTCCTGTACTTCCTATAGTGTTCTAACCTCCCCTTGTCTGTTGTCTACCTCCCATTTATGCTACTTGTTCTGTGCCCCATTCCCACCCTCTCTCCCTACCACTCCCCTGTTGATATTCCTCCATACCTCATAAAACCACCAAATTTGTAGTAACCTCCTACAGCAGCAATAGGGAACTAGTACAGTCATTCTTTGTGGAGCTGGAAAGAGGCTGTGTCTAGGGATATAGCCTCATCAAAGCCTAAATGACTCCCATAGGTGGCAAATGGGAAATTTTTAATTAATTTATTAATTATAAAAAAAGATAACTTACACGAATGTGAAGCTCTTCATTTATGGATTCTTTTTTATTGGTCTTTTTAACATCCAGGTACCTGACCAGAGGGCCAATTGTGACTCCCTAGATTATAAATAACAAAATAAAGGGCTTTGTTGTAGTTAAGATTGTCATTATAGAGAACAAATCTATTAACAAAATTATTAGAACTTCCAATTTTTATGTCTTTGTTTTGTACTAGATTTTACTAGATAAATGCTTCAGTGTTTACTTTGGTTCTTTTTAATTCTTTTAAATTCTTCAATAAAATAGGCATTTTGTCTATATTTTAAAGCAAGAGTTTTGTTTCATCCCTTAAAAAATAGCCCCTCATCAGTTTGCTAAATGGCAACTAGAGCTAAAGTAAAAATTTGTGCTACTCAGTACTAATTGGAATCTCATTTTTAGCAATACACAGTAGAGTAGCTTTACTTGACCTGTTACCCAGGAATATTTTGATTAATAGATTTTACTGATTAAAAGCCAACATCTTTTAGAGTTTGAAAGATGACCACAAACATGATCTGGAAATATTTGAGAATTAGTTTGAGTATATTATCTAATTCCTCAAAATAATAAACAAAGAATATAAAAATAGAAAATCATATCTGGAAATCAAATAAAGTGTAGTTTTTGTTATTATAGTAATTTAATACATAATTTTAAGTAATCTACTTCTTCCAAATATGAAACAAATCTACCAACCTGAATAAATACAGTAAAATATATAACTACTAGAGTAGCCGTGATAAACATTTTCTTCCTAGGAAAAAGAGACAGAGGAAGCAAAAATGCAAGTGAAAAACTTCCAGCTCCTCGAACGCCACTGTAGAAAACTATGCACTGGTCCTTGATGGAGAAGGGGAAAGTCCGAAACTGGTTACTGACATAGAAGAGAGTGAACACACCTAGAAAGGGAGAGATACATATTAGAGGAGGGGGTCATGAACGAGCAGAGATACTGTGCTAGTGAACGCAGGTTGTGCACATGTGTCTTGAAAACTTGGCACTAGAATTCCATCATACCCCTGATCTCCCATCCCAGATAGTAGTGCTTCAGATTGGTCGCTTTCTAGAGTCCTCTGTGTGTGTGTGTGTGTGTGTATGTAATTAAAATAATAAGTCTTGATACTTTTTGATATGAGAAATGGCATATATTTTCTAATCTAACTCATAGTTTTTGCTCTGCCTTTTAAAACACGGTAAAGCAACAACATTGCCTGGAGAATAAAAACATTTTTATCACTCGTGTTCTCATTCAGTAACCAAAGAAGGTGTGTAATTTTCAACATAAAAGGGGCCCTCTTGGGGACTGTAGTCTCTGCAGGGTGAACAAATATGGTGTGGTTGATCTGATTCTTCTTGAGAGTCAATGCAAACAAAAAAGGATGTTGGCAAGAATTCAAGAGGAGGCCTTCTTGCTGTCAATAAGTGGAGGGTAAAGAGTGAGAGAGCTTGTTTAAAAAGACAGAGATACACTCCACTACACTAATTTTCCATCCACAACTGGCACACATGACCTACTACCATACTGCAGTGGTTCCTAGTGGGAAATGTCCCTTCACTAAAACTCTGGCCAAACAAGAGGTTTCACTACAGAATAACAAATCTTTTGGCAGCACCATGTGACTTCTAATGACACAGACTTCACAGAAAGCAGCCTTCAATTATAGGTATATTGACAGCACAAGACACAGTTACATTTAAATTTTTTCATTTTGCATAGTTTGTCCTGGGTCCTCTACATACTTACTAGTCATGTGATCTGACCTCAGACAAGGTTTTAAATTTTGTCATGCCTGGCTGGTGTGACTCAGTGGATTGAATGCTGGCCTGTGAACCAAAGGGTCGCTGGTTCGATTCCCAGTCAGAGCACATGCCTAGATTGTGGGCCAGGTCCCCAGCATGGAACACATGAGAGGCAACCACATATTGATGTTTCTCTCCTTCTCTTTGTCCCTCCGTACCCCTCTTTCTAAAAACAAAAAAATCCTTAAAAAAATTTTTGGCATGTACCCAAAGTTCTCATCTGCTTAACAGAGGTAATGATAGTATTTCCATTAGAAAGTCGATATAAGGTTGACATTAATTTCATAACTATGCATAATTATAAGGCAGGCCCTTATATGTTACATGCCTTTATGAGTGTGAACTATTATTAGCTATAATGAGTTAGGCTAGAATGAGAACAGGTTTAGAGTGGGAGAACTGGATTCTGACACTGGGCTCTGTCTCTCAGTGTGATATGGCTCAGTCAGCCATGCTTTTGGTGACTGTTCCCACAGGTCTCTCAGCTAGAAGATGATGAAGATAGGCTGGATGATCACCAAGGCTCAACAATGTGGAAGGAGCCACAGTATTAATCCTTTCCTAGATGGTATCTATTCTTGTTGGTTGGGCTGAAGCTCTGACATTAGCTTTACTAACTCTGTGGATTCCTACAGTGTTAGAACTGAAGAGGATCTTAGAAATTTGTCCACACCCGCCATTTTGTGGTTGAGGACAAATATGTTGAGTACTTAAATATCTGTCCAAGGTTGAATAGCTAGTTAGTAATAGTGCCAGGATTTGATGTGAGATTATAAATTTCTATCACAGTTTTCTTAAATCTTTTTTCCCCTGGAGACCCAACAGTCATATTCAGAGTAAGTTTTATGACTATGTTAATATTTCTTCTTATTCTTTCCTAGATCCTAAAACCCATCCTAAATTAATTTGAAATTGATATGCTCAGTAAGTTCTCTGCCATTTTTCCTAATTTCTCTTTGAATAATTGCCTTGACAATATTGATCAAAGTCATTTAAAATGCTTCAAATATTAGTCAAATCATTTTAAAATATAATTGTTTCTAATAATAAGGCAACATATATATTGTAGTTCAGTACTTAATGTTTTCTTCTATCTCTAGAAACATAAAATAAGATAAATCATCAGGCATTAGTCAAGACAACTCAGTTTTTAAATTAGGCATATTTTATAGGGGTGATGCCACTTACATTACAGAGTCAGCTTTACTAATTAATGCTAAGCACTTCTTAAAAATAAAGATTCAGTTTCTGGTCCTTGATTGCTATACATCACATTCAACCCTCACCTGAAACCACCTATATTATTCAGGAAAATGTTTTCTAAAGTACTTGCCTTATATAGAGTATAATTTGTGATACCTCACTTTTCCTGTAACGAAAGTGTAAATGCCCACAGTTTATAATCTATATCTGATTTCAGGTGCAAAAATGGACAAGCTAGCACCAGAAGTGGAGAGCAAGGGAGAAATTCAGTTATATATAAACGTGTAGATGTGAAAGTTCTCTCTTCAATTAAAAAAATAACCCTTTCTCAGGAACAGAACCTGATCAGCCACTAATAACTTTGAACTGATTGAAAGATTAAACAGAACATTCTTCTTCACTAGAAGGTGCCCATACTCCCCTAACCAGTAAAACCAGTTATTATAACCTCACTGCTTATGCTTGTACATGACAGGAAGGAGTAAGATAAAATTTAAAAAGCAGCAGGCAGGAACTCTTGGGGACCCTGCTGTCCTTACTAATGGCTCTCCAGATCTGGCAAAAGGCCAGGGTGAAGCAGACAAAGGCCCAATTCCACTCGTGGTTCTTCCCAATGGTGGACACGCCCATGAAGATGAAAATCAGTGTCTCACTGACACTGCTCAGCATCTTCATGAAATACTTAATAGTCGTGTAGGATGTCTGGGAGACATTTTCCTCTACATACTTTTTCATCGTCACTGCACAGGCCGTGATTCTGCAAAAGAAACTGAGTCTCAGAAAGAAGAGTATGATTTTGCCTCTCCCACAAAAGCCACCCTACTGGTGATGCCACAGATACAAAATCCCATTTTTACCCAGATAGAACATCTTTTCTACCTACTCTCTGGCTGCAGCTTTCCTACAGATTTTCTTTCTTCCTTCTCTCCCTCCCCAAGGGCTTTGTGCAAGGTGATTGAGTGTGGTGGGGAAGTTGAGCATGATGGGGAAGGAGGGCACTAAAGCTTTCCACAACAAAAAAGCAGGCAGTTCATGCACAAATTGGTAGCTCAACTGTTTCTATCTTGCCCTCCCTTGTCAAGATCTTTGTTGATCTCCCTCTTACTCTCTACATCACTCTGCCTTTTAAATCAAAATAAATCCACAGTAGTACCTAGGAATAATTCAGCAAGGGCCATAATTTTCTTTGCCTGAGCAATATTTCTTGCAATAATCTACTGAGCGATTTTTCACTTAAAATATTTCTGGTCTAAATCCACTTAGGAAGTCGGTGGGTAGAGAAAGAACTTTTCCTTGTTTTAGTAGCTTTGATAATTTTTAAGGTGAGAAAAATAATAAGCATCTAGATTTTACACTATTATAATTAATTAAAATAGTGATCACTGTATAACAGAATTAACTATTTCTGCCTGAGTAGCTGAGTGTGAGAATAATGTCATAGAGAAAATAACATAACCTGATATAATGAGCCAGATTAGAAGCCTCATTTCAAGATCTATACAAGAATAAACATTTAAAACTATTTTAATCAAGAAAAAAAGAAACCTGGATTTCTAGTCTTGTCCTATCTATCTGGTTTCATTCTACCTGCAGAGTGCTGGGCTGGGATGTGGTCTGAAGGAAACAGCAGAGGCAGGCCTTTGTGGCATGCTTCCCTTCAAAGTCAAGATAATGGATTTTTCAAAGAAAGAAAAATTACTGACATGAGACTTTAACCTTGAACTTCCCGTAGATTTTTTCCACAGCAGCTTTTCTGGTCATTCTAAAATGACCTTATAATCGCTGTGCTCTCCTCAGGCAAATCAGGGAAAGAGAACAAACGCAAATGGTGGAAAGAGCATTTGTTTGGCAAAGGACCTGAATCAGATTTTACAAATGTTTAAGAAACCCGAATCCTGCAATACTTTTGAGAATTAGCATCAATAGTCAAGATTTTTCCAGATGCTGGCTCCTAAGATATGGTCCTAAATTCTCTTTTATTGCTACTAGAGTTGGTCCTTGGTTTGTACTCACGCCAGAATGCCGGAGAGATAGAGCGTCTCGGCAGCTAAATAAGACAAATAGCTGAACATGAAGACGATGAGTGGTTCAATTGCAGAGATATTCTGAGTGAAACGTGTGATAAATGCAGAAATGAATCCAAAAATAATGCCAAAAAATACCCCCCCAACCCCCACAATAATGAATCGGGCACATCCAGCCAAAATGTCAACAGTCTCTATGTTTTCAAATTTATGCATCTTTGTGAAGGCAATTAATATATTATATAAGACCTGGACAAAAAAAAAACAGAAACATGAATTAGAAATGAAAAATATTTTATACACAGATTCTTAACTTTGTATCTACTTAAAAATACACAATAAATGACATAATTAATATTAGCACAGCTGCTTGATTTTCCAACTAACTTAAATTTATTAAGTTTTTCCAAATAAGTATCATATTCACAGCTTTCAATCACTGAGCACCTACTGTGTGCTCATGTCTTGTTAAACTCTCTGTGTCATTATTAACTTATTTCCTCACAGCCATGAATTTACCATTCAATGTGGACTCTATAATAATGAAATTCCTATAAGTATTTCTCCCTTAACATGAACTCCATGCTAAACTCTCAGCAGAGGGACACTGTAGGAGAAAGAGGCTTCCTGAAACTTAAGCATGACCTGGGAGGAGTCAGCCATGTGGGAGTGAGGACTTCGTTGTATCTTGCCAGGGCCATGGGCCCTAAACGTTGTCCCTCTGCAACTATACATCTTTAACCTGGTGATACATGGGGGAGAAAAACCACAGCATGGCCCATTTTCAACATGCCTATAGTCCAGGGGTCCACCTGAACAGCCTTCCCTCTGTAAGTTCCCACTTTTCACATTGCTCCTCTTTGCCCCCTCCTAAGACCAGGATCCCATTGCCCCTCTGGTACCCCGCTGACTGCTCCCTGCTTGCCTGATGGAGGGTGGTCTGTTGTTTTCCCAGTAACTCCAAACCATCTCCTATACAGTGGCCATCCACACCTTCTCCAGTGAGATCTAAACTCCTTCTAAGTTTGTCCTTTTTGCAGGCCATCTCTCAGCCCTAGGTTACCATAGCGAGTTCCTGATATCTTATAGCTATTTCTTTATTATAGTCAATATTTTTAAAATTTTCTTTGAATTTATTGGGGTTACATTGGTTAATAAAATTATATAGTTTTCAAATGTACCAATTCTATAATACATCATTTGCATATTATATTATGTGTTCACTACCCAAAGTAAAGTCTTTCCATCACCATTTATCCCCTCTTTACACTCTCCTACCTCTGTCCTCCACCACCTTCTTCCTTTCCCTTTGGTAATCACCATACTGTTGTCGTGTCTATGAGGGTTGTTGGTTTTTCTTTCCTTAACCCTTCACCTTTTTTTATCCAGCTTCTGAATCCCCCTCACTTCTCACAGCTGTCAGTCTGTTTTCTGTACCTGTGAGTCTGTTTCTATTTTGTTTCTTAGTGTATTTTGTTCATTAGATTCCACATAGGCTGGTGGGGTCCAATCAGGAAAAAGAAACCACTGTTTAACCTATTTGTGGTTTCTCTTTCCTGATTGGACCCCTCTGGCTGTACTTTCCATATACATCATCTTACTGACCACCCCCCTCCCCATAAAAAAAAAAAAAGAACAAAAAAAAACCCTCTAGCTTATGTGATGCACACTTCCAATGTTCCTACTTATTTCAACATTTCTATGAAGTTGCAGTGATGTGCTTATTACTAATTCATGTCATTTGGCAAGCTCAAAACTTAAACTGAACTTCTGGAAAGTAGCAGGTAATGAGACACATTAGAGACATGCAGTGAGATCTCTGCAGAAAATGAAGACCTTTGAGAATAACAGTCTTTAAAGAGTCCTGGGAAGTCAAACACTTATTAGCCTTTGTTTCCTACATTAATAAAAATGAAAAAAATCAGATGAACAGAAGCTAAAACTCAAAGAAATGGGGTCAATAGTTTTTCTGTTTATGTATCGACCATCTTTTACAAGACTGGTATAACACTAGTCTCTTATTTAAGTAAAATGAAGTCATGTTTTAAGAAAAATCGTGGCTGCATAATAGAAAATTGTGATTTCTAGATTCAAAATGAATCCAAAAGAAACTTAGTGGTTGTATCTCAAGTCAATGAGCATTTTTAGTCCAATTTCACCTTTGGCCTGACCTCAGAGCAACCCATTCATGGGTCTCAGAAGCCCTGGAGTTGCACCTTTGCAATTGTGCTCCCATTCCAATGAGTTAAGCTGAGATGAGGAGACAGATAATTCTGCAAGAGTCTGAAAAGGCAGGTCTGAATGCATTCAGGTGGGACCTTGGAGTTTATTTGACTCTCAAACTCAGAGAAAACTCAGGGAATTCCATTGAGACTCGGAGATTTTCATGTTGTTTCCACAAAGAAAATCTCTTTGCATAGCTCTCCAGATTGTAAGTAGTTATCCAGTCTGTTCCAAGGGCCTGGGAAAGTCATTCAGGACAGTCCTGATGCTAGGTGCCAAGGTGCCCTGCCTGGAGGATGCCATAGCAGTTTAAGAAGCTCAAGCAGTGCATCTAATTAAAAAGACCACATTTATAGGCACAATTCATATCGACTACATAGAAAACAATTCTTATCTTTCAAATTACCAGGCTGTGGATGTTATTGTAGTTGTAAAAGATTTTCTTTGGACTTATTTTAAATCACAATAATGGGCATGTATTTTCAATGCTACATCTCAAACAAGTCTACAGCAATAATGGAAAAACCAACTTAGATTTACCCTCTTCATTCAATGTGGAGGTGTGATATTATGATATAAGATATATATGTGTGTGTATAAATATATATATATATATGGGTTAGAGAAAAGTAAGTACAACTGTAAACCTACTTTTGCCACACCCCATCTATATTTTTTGTCTTTGTTTCCTGACACAGACAGAAGAGCAGTTTACTTCCTATTACTGGCTTTTTATAAAGGATTCAAGTCAGGAACAGCCTGAGAAGCAAAGGGCAAGGTATGAGGGGAAGGGGCACAGAGCTTCCGAGCCCTCTCCAGTCACACCACCCTCCCAGCACCATTCCAGCACCTTAAAAACCTTGTAATGCCTTTAGTTGTGGAGTGAAAAGAGCATCTTTTATTGTTCATAATGAACACTTTTAAACCATACCTGTGTTTATGCTAATGACGTGACTGGCTGGCCCAAGATAGCTTCAAGATAGGGACTGGTTGCCAGAGGAACCAATTATGTGATTAAAAAGCTGTAACTTTTAATCCCACCTTCACCCTACTCCTCCCCTGACTTCCAGGGAGAAGAAATGAGGTAAAGATTGAGTTCAATAACCAATGGCCAATAATTTAATCAATTATGTCTATGTAATAAGTTTTCTATAAAACCTAAAAGACTGATTTCGGAAAACTTCCAGGTTAGCACTGGGAGGGTGGTGTGACTGGAGAGGGCATGGAAGCTCTGTGCCTCTTCTCCTCATATCTTGCCCTGTGCTTCTCAGGCTGTTACTGAGTTGAATCCTTTACAAAAAAAAAAACAGTAATAGGAAGTCAACTGTATTTCTGAGCTCTGTTAGCTATCCTACCAAATTATCAACCAGAGGAGGGTACTGTGGGAACCCCTGATATTATAGCCGGTCAGTTAGAAGTATGGGTGGCACGGATGTATGATTTGTGTCTGAAGTGGAGGCAGTCTTGTGCGACTGAAATCTTGTGAGATCTGTGCTGCTTCCAGGTAGTTATTATCAGAATTGAATTGAATTGGAGGACCTCAAATTGGTTTATGGAGAACTGGAGAACTGGTTGTTATGGGGGAAAACACCCACACATTTGGTGTCAGAAATGGTATTATAAACAAAACATAGTTCAGAGGACATCTCTCAGGAAATTGTCCTTTTGTGTTACCTTTAACGAGTACATCAAGTCTCCCAAGGTAATAATAATGGCAACCCATTAACAGATAGCACTGTAGAAGTTTGCAAAGACTTTTCAACAAGAAGCATAATGACTAAGGATACCAGCCCACCAACCAAGGCTTAGCAGAGTTGATTTAAGTGTGATGATATTTTTTCTTAATCAACTTTATTGAGGAACAATTTACATATGATAAGCTGTATCTAATATGAATGAATACTGACCATTGTACCCACCTTTAAAATCATCATCACAGTCAAGATCTAGAAAAATTTTATGAACCCTGAAAAGTTCTTCTATTCCTTTCTCAAACCCTGACCTCAGAAAGCCACTGATCTATTATTGTTAGTAGAGATTACTTTGTATTTTATATAACTGAATAATAAAGTATGTGCTCTTTTGTGTCTGGCTTCTTTAACTGAGTATAATGTTTCAGGGACTTATCCATACTGTGACAGATATTAGTGATTCATGCTTTTAATCACTGAGTAATATTCCATTATATGGCTATAGCACATTGTTTATTCATTCACATGTTGAAGGACATTTGTTCTCTGCTTCCCTCCACCATCCAGTGTCTGCTATTGAAATACTGCTGCTATAAACATTCATAAGTCTTTTATGTTGACTCATGTTTTCATTTCTGTTTGATATATACCTTTGAGTTGAATTGCTAAGTAATATGACAGATACAAGCTAAAATTTTAAGAAACTGCTCTCTTAATACATTCAGATGGCTATAGCAGCATATCATTGACTAGGTGGGCTATAAACAACAGAAAATTATTTCTCGCAGTTCTAAAAGTTGATGAGTCCAAGATCAAGTCACCCACAGATTTGGTGTACTGTTAAAAGCCCATTTCCTGCTTCTTAGACAGCTATCTTCTCAATGTGTCCTCACATGGCAGAATGAGCAAGGGAGCTCTCTGGAGTTTCTTTTATAAGAGCACTAATCTATCCATGAGGGCTCCACTCACATGATCTAATCACCTTCCAAAGGCACCACTCCCAAATACTATCAAGTTGGGGATTATGTATCAATACATGAACTTGGGGGAACACAAACAGTCAGTTCAAACTAACTGCTAGATTGTTTTCCAAAGTTGCTGGATCATTTTCCATTCCCACCAGAAATGCATAAGACTTTCAGTTGTTCCTTATCCTTGTCAACACTTTATGTTACTGTCTTTTTCATTCTAGCCACTCTAAAAAGTGTGTAGGGATATTTCATTGTAATTTTAATCTGCTTTTCCCTGATTACTAAAGATGTTGAGCATATTTTTATGTGATTATTGATCACTTGTATACCATCTTTTATGCTCAAATCCTTTACCCATTTTTTAGTTGTTTATGTTTTTATTATTGAGTTATGAAATTTTTTTATATCTTGGATATACATATTTTGTAAGATATACACATAGTTGAGTATTTTCTCCCATTTTGGCTGGCTTTGTTTGCTTGTTAGTTTACTTACTTAATAGTGTATTTTGGCCCTGATTGGTGTAGCTCAGTGAGTTGGGCATCATCCCACAGATCAAAAGGTTGCCAGTTCAATTCCCAGCCAGGACACATGCCTGGGTTGTGGGCCAGGTCCCTGGTTGAGGAAATGCAAGAGGCAACCGATTGATGTTTCTCTTGAACGTCTATGTTTCTCCCTTCTCTTTCTCTTTCCCTTCCCCTCTTTCCAATAATAAATAAATAAAATCTTTTAAAAAATAGTGTATTTTGAAGAGCAAATTTTTTTCTATTTTTAAAATCCAGTATGTGACCTTTTATCTTCCAATGTTTGTGTTTTTTCTGTCTTTTGCTCCAAGGTTTGCTATAAATTTTATATAAAAATCTTTTATCAGGTTGAAGAAGTTATGTACTCTTCCTATGTTGCTGGAAGTTTTTATCATAAATGGGTGTTGAATTTTGTCAAATGGTTTTATGCATCTATTGATACAATCACTTATTTTATTTACATTGTGAATTATATTGATAGATTTTTTTCAATGTTAAAGAAACATGTGTTCCTAAGATGTACCTTACGTGGTAATGATTTATTATCTTTGTTATATATTGTTGATTTTGACTTGATGATATTTTAAGTACTTTTGTTCTATATTTATGATGGACATTGGTCTATAGTTTTCTTTCTTTGCATTATCTTTGCTTGCTTTTATTATCAGGATAAAACTGGCCTTATAATATGCGTTGGAAAGTTATCACTCCTTACAGTGATACTATAATACATATATTACTATATATACTGTATTATATATTGTATATATTATGTGTACATAATATATAATATATGTTATATACACAATAATATATATTACAGTATATATATATTTGGCCCTTCAGGTGGCCAAAATATATACAATATACAATGTATTGTATTGTATATATTATATTATAATATATATACAATACAATATTATATTGTGTACATATGTAATAATATATTAGAGTATACATGTATATATATTTGGTCATTCAGGTGGCCAAAATGTATACAATATATAATACATTATATATATACTGTCTTATGTATATATATTATATATTACAGTGTGTATATATGCGTATATATACATATATATATATACATACACACACATATATATATACACACACTTGGTTATTCCTATTACCAAAATGTATTCCTCATATGTTTGGCCTTTGCACCGGGTTCCTGGTTCACAACTCCCAAGGCCCTTTTATATTCCTGAGCTATAAGAGCAATGGGAACATTTTTTAAAATAACAATTGGTCTATTGTTCTCAGTTCCTGAAATATCTTCAAATTCAGAAAGCCAAAATGTATGTCTTGTTGTTTATAACAAGCCTCTTTCCACCACAACTGGGTTTATGTTAATAACATAACTTTTGGAAAGTATCTAAGAATAGGGACTGGTTTCCAGGGGAATCAACCAAGAATAAAGGATTGGAAATTTCAGCCCCATCACCTAATTTCCTGTGAGAGAATAAGGGCTAGAGTTTGACTCAATCACCAATGGCCAATGGTTTAATCAATAGAGCCTATTAAATGAAGCCTTCATAAAACCTCCAATCATTAAGTTCTAAGAGGTTCCAAGTTGGTGAACATGTGGAGATTTGGGGAGAGTGGCATGTTCAGAGAGGACATGGATGCTTTGTGACCTTTCCCCATGCCTTTCCTAGGCATTTCTTCCATCTGTCTGTTCCTGAGTTATATCCTTTATAATAAGCTGGTAATCTAGTAAATAAAATGTTTCTCCAAGTTACATGAGCTTCTCTAGCATATCAATCATACCCAAGCAGAAGGATATTAGAACCTCTTATCTACAGCAGGTGGATCAAAAGTACAGGTGACAACCTAGACATGCAATTGACATCTAAAGTGGGTAAGTGGCATTCTTGTGGGACTGAGACTTTAAATTGTGGAATCTGATGCTATTTTCTGGTAAATAGCATCAGAATTGAGTTGAATCGTAGAACACCCAGCTGGACATTCCATAGCCCTCAACCCCCCACCTGATCACTTCAAATGAATTTACAACAAGAGCTCTTGTTCCTCTTCTACTTTTGAAAGGTTTTACAGAAAATAACTAATTCTTTCTTAAGATACAGATACAGTATCTTATTTTTATAACTTATAATTTATTATATTAGTATCATTTATTATTCTTTTTACAGTTGTCTTCCTATTATTTAGGAATGACTTTGTTGTACTTTTTCTCATTTTTTCAGGTAAGACTTTATGTTATTGATTCTAAATCTTTCAATTTCTTAATAAGCATTTAAAACTATAAATTTTCCTCTAAGTAAATCTTTAACAGCATTCCACAAATTTTGATATGCTATATTTTCATTATCATTTGTTGAAAATATTTTCTACTGGATCCAATATGGCTGCAGAGGAGCTGGAAGCTCCGTTCACTTCCTCCCAGACCTGGACTGGTCTTGCAGCTAAACCACAGAGCAATCGATTTAAAAATCCAGCTGAGAGTGAGTGACAGCATGTGTGAGTGAGTGTGTATGTGGGCAAGTGTGCAGGGCATGCGAGTGGGAAAGAGCCTGCTACCTGCTGGGCACTCAGAAGCAGGCAGCCCAGGCTCTTCTCGTGGAGCAGCCGTTGCCCCCACTGCCCAACCCAGCGGTTATGGCTGCATAGATTTCGGGCAGGAGCCATTCTGAAGGATTTAAAATATCCTCCTGGGGAAGAAGCCTCTGGAATGCCCACACTTCCGGCACCCAGACCTGTCTCTGTGTCCTCCACCCCTGCAGGGCTGCGCACACTGCCATCACCAAGAGCCAGGATCCAGGGACAGCAGTACTTTACTGGGAAAGAGGCTGTCACCTCCCTGACCCTAGGCTCCATGGGAACCGCAAGCAGGACAGAATCTGATTGAAGAGGCTGCCGTTTGGCTTAGCAGCTGTGAGCTCCGGAGGCAGAGAGAGATGGCCAGAGAGGTGCTGGCTGTAGAAATAGCGCTGCAGGAGCGAGCCTGCCCAAGGCTAGGAATTGCTGGAGGGAGCCTCAGAGCACCCCGCCAACGTCCTGTGTTATCAGTATCACTGCAGGACTCTCCCCAGGGCCATCTGGGAGAGATCCAGAGAGAAACTTTATCTAAAACTGTCAGAGGTTCTGGCAGGCTCCCTAACCAAGAGAGAATTTGTTCCTTTTGCTGAGGGGGAACTTGCAGAGAACAGGCTCCCAGGACTTGGTGCTATCGTGAGAGGGCCACACAGAAACTCTTTGAAAAGAGGAGCTGAGGCGGAGACTCGAGCAGAGGGTCCCTGCCAACAAAGAGCTCAGAGGAATAGAGTCACACTAAAGGGACTGTGGGACCTGACCCATCATGGCTGGCAAGCAGGGACAGTGCAGAGTGGAGAGTTCAGGCTGGAGTCTCCTGAAAAAGAGCGGCAGGCTGGCGACTAGATAGCCAGGAGCTGAACGCCTGAGATTGACTGCAGCCAGTCAGGTACCCTCACAGACAGGTGAGCCCAGCCCTCACCTGCAGCATTACATGCCTTGTAGATGGGTGAGGCCAAGCCCAGGAGTCCCCTAGTGGGCACATATCTGCAGGGGAAAGTAGAAAGCTCTAAAGGGCCCTTCCTACCAGACACTACGAGCTATACTGTTCCTCCGACCCTGATCCTTTGAAACCAGCCAAGCAGAGAGACTAGAGGCAATCGCAACAAGGGGTGTTCAGGGCCTCTCCCAGCCTCTATGCCTAAACAGAGTTTAGGGCACCAAGCAAGAAAACACTGACCCTTTTACACAGATTGACCCCTTACAGGAAACGGACAACTAATTCAGCAGAAACCATAGATTATAAGAAAAAAGTTGGCACAGACCAAGCGGTGTGGCGAGGGGACAGGGAAACACTCCCACCATCTTCCCTGAAAACTAAACAGCGCCCCCTGGGGTATGACCCAGGCTTCCCAACCTCTCAATCTCACCAGAGGCCACCTCTGGAGACAGACGGAGGTGCTAGCAGTCCACTTGGGTCATTAAACGAACCACTCTTGAGCCCTGGGCTGATGGAAAGATGGCAGGGCAGAACAGTGGGGACCAACCAAATCAGAAGCAGACAACCACAGACTGTGGATCACCTGTAGTCTCAAACAAGCTGCCTGGGGCCAGACTAGGACACCATCTGACATTACCAGGGGTGGATTCAGAAAAAGAATACAGTGGTAAACACTGGATTCTACAGAGATAAATTCCACATTGTCATCTTCATTGTTTTTGTTATTTTTCTCTCCTGCATAGCTTTTTATTTTTCATTTCTTTTCATCAAGTTTGTGCCTATTATTTCACTAGTTTTTTTTACTTTAGTTTATTTCAAATCACATATTTTCTCTTCCCTTCTCTTACTTCATTTTACCTTCTTACTTCCTCTTCATATTTTTGTTTTAAATTTTATTTTTTTCCCCTGGCTATTGTTTCAATTCTGCACTCTTACTATGTCTCCCTCCTCCAGTTTTTAAAAGCCATTTTTCTTGTCATTAGTTATCTCAAATTCTTTTTCCCATTCTTAAAAAAACCCTTCTTCTCTCTCCACCTTTATCAGTCTTCACTCGTCGGTTGCTGATATGGTGGTGGTTGCATTTCTTCTATGTTATCCCTAGATCTTCAACACTTTTGCATTTCAAATCTCAAAGTTTATCATTTCCTTCTCCTACTCGATTTTGCCTTCCTCCTGCCCTTTTTCTTTTTTCTTTTTTGATTTAAATTTTACTTTTTCCCTGTCTTAGCTTGGCTTTCATTCCTGACTGTTAGTATTTCTTCTCCTTCTATCCTCTCAAAACCACTTTTCTTTCCTCTAGACATCTCATAAGCCTTTTTTCCTTTCTTTTTTCCTTCTTCTACCTATTCCACCCATATTAATCTTTGTTCATTTCTTGTTGATATTGCTGTGGTGGATCTTTTTCTCCAATTTGGTCCTTAATTGTTTCACTATTGTTCAAAAAAAAAAAATGTTTTTAGCCCTGGGTGGTGTGGCTCAGTGGATTGAGTGCAGACCTTCGAACAAAAGTGTAACCAGTTCAGTTCCCAGTTGGGGCACATGACTGGGTTGTGAGCCAGGTCCCCAGTAGGAGATACTCAAGAGGCAACCACACATTGATGTTTCTCTCCCTTTCTTTCTCCCCCCCTTTACCTCTCTAAAAATAACTACATAAATCTTTTTAAAAATTTTTGAACTCATATTCTTCACATTTCTTACTCCACATTGCCTTATTCCCTTTCTTAAAAATTATTATGTAAATTATATTTTCTTTCCTTCTTTACCTTGTTTCTATTGCCTGCTTTTACTATTTATCCTCCCTCTACACTCTCAAAATCATTTTTCTTTCAGTCATTTCATATTTCTTTTTCCTTTCTTATAATAGTCTTAATCTCTTTATAACTTATTAATATTTCCTCATTCACTGTTGACAGTGTGGTCGTGGGTAGGGGTTATTACTGCAAGTGTGGATTTTGTCTCCTGGGTTGTTTTGTTTTGTTCTAGCAGCTCCTGTACAATAGCATACAAGATATGGTAGGTGGTGTGACTCTCAGATAGTCAGCTGGAAGGAAGAAACTGAAGAATGACCTAACAACAACCAAAATCCTATTACAACAAGAGAGACCACATAAACATCATAATGGGCATCCCAAGAGCATCCAGATCAGAAGATCAAGGAGAATGCACTAAGTCCCACAGGTATCCTACCACAGAAGGTCACACAGTGAAGACAAGGAGTCAAAGCAGACCAATCTAATATATAGAAACAAACAAGAAGAGTCACCTAAAATGGGGAGACAAAGAAACAACACCCAATCTAAAGGAAAGGAGGAATCCCCTGAAAGGGTGCTAAATGAATTTGAGGCAAGCAATCTATCAGACATTGAGTTCAAAATAATGGTTGTAAGGATGCTCAAGGATGCTGAAGAAACTCTATGGAACCTACAAGGAACTTACTGGGAAATATGTCAGCATGGAAAAGGACATAGAAACTGTAGAGGACGGTGAAGACTGGCGACTTACAGCCAGAACCCACAGGGGTTAAGAAGGAGATAGTTAAATAGTTAATCATAAGTTTTAGCTGTATGCACCTGTGACCTTGTGGAAGAAACATTTATCATTTATTTAGCCTAGGAAATGAAACAATTATGCCTGCAGTTTTTCCCTGTGTCTGTGAAACGTCCTTGAGCTTTATCCAACTACCCCTTAAAAATAAACACGGAGACCGTGTTCATGGTCATTGTCTCTCCATCAGAGGATGATGTCCCACCTGGTCCCTGCTTTTCCTTAAAGTGTCTGTGTCTTTCTCAATCTCCCGTTTCCCCCTCTCAGGGACCTCCTCCCCACGCAGGTCACAGCAGGTGGCGCCCAGACCAGGGACCTGAGTACAGAGGAACTCATAACTCAGGAGAGATGCTCCTGAGTGCGGCTGCGAGTCTTAAAGTGAGGTAAGAAGCGAATTCAGTTTTCAACCAGGTGTAAAGCACGGGGAATGCAGGATCCACAGACAGGCGGTTTTGTGAGCAAATGCTCAAATCTATGCTTATAGTTTGGGGAGCTAAAGTGCATAGCTCTCAGTTAGAACAGTTCTTGGACTTTGTCCAGCAGACTTGCCCTTGGTTTCCAGATGAAGGAACTGTTAATGAAACTACCTGGGCAAAAGTAGGTGAAAAACTGCGGGATCGATATAATGCAGAAGGGCTGGCAAAAATGCCCATTTTTACTTTCATTTTATGGACTCTCATTTGTGATGTACTCGACCCACAGAAAGAGGAACTAAAAGTAAAGAAATCTATAGTAAATACTTTAGCATTGACAGTGGAGGGATACACCTCCCTCCTGCCAAAACCGATGACAGCTCTATCGGCACCTGTGGCCGAGCGTGATGATGAGCCTCTTCTGCCAGCTTGTGCTGGGGAGCTCCTGGAGGAGGCTCGGAAGATGGAGAGGGAGAAAGAGGAGGATGATTCTAAAGAGGAAGAAGATTTTTCAGACCCTGAAAACTCCCATATGCAGGGACTGATGAGCCAACTTTCGGTGCTGTCGGTAGAGGACAAGGGCCTCCATGAGGCTGTCACCATGCCACCCTCTACGGGGCTCGGCGCAAGACCTAAGGGGCCAAGGAAAAAGACTAGGTCTGAGGTTTCTATTTGGGCTGTGCCATTGCAGCCTTTAAAAGTTATTCACTTGCCCTGGCTGGTGTAGCTCAGTGGATTGAGCACGGGCTGGGAACCAGAGGGTCCCGGTTCGATTCCCCGTCAGGGCACATGCCTGGGTTGCAGGCCAGGTCCCCAGTGAGGTCCATGTGAGAGGCAACCATACATTGCTGTTTCTCTCCCTCTCTGTCTCCCTCCCTTCACCTCTAAAATAAATAAGTAAAATCTTAAAAAAAAAGTTATTCACTGTTCTAGTTAGTATAAAATAATATCTCTGCTATTTGGGCTTCACACCATTTAAATATTGTTAGGGTCATTTGTAACACCAGGTGGTATGAGAGAAGATTCTAAGGCTAGTGTCTCACTCCCTCCACTTAGAGGATTTAATTTTAAAATACTGTTTTGCTTGAATTTTGTCTTTGTTTTGAGTTTTGTTTTTGTTTCTGTTTTGAAAGTAATGTCTCAGTCTCAGTCTCAAAATGTCTTACTAAACCTCTGGTAAATGGAATGAGATCTCTTCTCAGAAAGAATTTAAATTGATTGTTTAAAGAAGGAAAAAGATCTCGCTCCCCTCTCAGACAGTAAATAGCTCAGAAAGAAAAACAATAAAAAAATGTGTCTTTTAAGCACTCTGAATCCTCCTTCTGGAGGCCCAGGGACTGATTCGGTACTGGGAACAAGCAGTACCAAGTTTAGAATCTCTTCTCCAGCCTCCCTAAAGTTGTCAAGGACATTAGATATGAGACAGCTCACTTTTGAGCACATTCCAGGAATACAGTAATCACCAAGAATTTTTAAAAAATGTAAATGTATTTGCCAGTGGGCAAAAAACTGTTTCTGAAAGTTATAAATGTATTCATAAATTTGTCAATCTAAAACATGCTAATTACTTATTTTTTTGTTGTCATTAAAGGTTGAGGATTTTCATTAAATTGGAAAAAATATATACTTTTGGTTACAATAAGTGTACATCAAAGCCTATGTTAAAGATAAAATTAAAACACAACCACTTACATAGTCTATTAGACACAGGAAAAGATATGTCTGTTATTTCTAGCCAATATTGGCCCCTGCAGTAGCTGTTAATCCTCTTTTTTTATGCCAGGGCCATGACCTTTTTTGTAAACATGAAATATAGGTGTACTGTCTCCCGGGGGGAACTAGCCCTCCTTCACAGAAAACTAAGCACCATTTTAACTCAGTACCTGTAAACACTGATCGTTTCCTTGAGGAGGAATTCTCCCAGAGGGAA
>PVJI01022344.1:0-25436 GCA_004026765.1 Micronycteris hirsuta | reverse complement strand
GTATTTAGTGACAAGCGAATAGTAAGGAGGTGAGTTCACTGGTTATGTGTGGAGTGGAGGGGTTCAAATCGCCCCACTTTTTATGTATTGTACTCTTACAGCACCAGTACCTATAGGTCTTTAAGTCCTCTTTGGTAATGTAATTGAAGAAGTAAAATTTCACAGACAATCTCACTGTCACCATCACCTTTCCGTAGGAGAAAGGGAGAGTCAGCAGTCGGATGAGAGGCCGCAGATGACTCACCAGGATGGCGTGAGGGACAGGAGTGAAAGCACAGTCTTTTAACCCTAGATGAGAACCAATGATCTAAGCTTATTTTTTAAGACTTGGTATATAAAAGCTAACATTACCTACTTTCAATTTTTATTATCCCAAATTACATAGTAGATAATTTGTGCAGTATAATTGGAAAGGAATTACAATTGTGTATGTAACCATTGGTTCGTAAACATAACATAGACGAAGATGTAGACAACAGGTCTAAATCAGACATCTTGATTTTGTTTTTATTTCTGGTCACTGTGATTTAACGTAAAAGATTTTAAATGTGCTATCTCTGAAATTAAGTTGTATTTTCTTATCTATAAAATAAGCATATAATATCAATGAAGAAAACAATATATCAAGCTTTATTTAATTGGAGAATCTCAATTTAACTGTAAAAATAAAATCTGACTATCATGATTAATAATAGGAAATATAGAAAAGTTACTCTGTTAGGGGAATTTGCACTTAATACTAAAGATTAACAACTACAGACTATTATTTGCTGTAGCTTTACATTGTGGTAGAGGAATTTGTTCTTGTTGTTATTTCTGAAAAATAAAAAAAATCCAACAAAGTATGTAAATCAAGAAGTACTGGAAAGCCATATTGTTCTTTTGTGAGGCTGTTATTTTTCAAGGTTCTAAAGCGCTGAATACATTAATAGCCTATGTGGTCTACTAGGTAGAATATATTCTTTATAATAGAATGAACATTCATTTTATATTGAAAAGAAATATAATTTAAAATGTGCTCTATCTAGGGAAGTACCAGTCCAAGCATTTTTCTTTTTCTTTTTGTCCTACTCAGAGTTGTGAGAGATGAGTTCTTACAGTGCAGGGAAAGGCGACTATATGCTACGGCCGAGTGGGTAATTTGAGACTTTTTTCCTCCGGGATTCTATTAAGAAGGGAGACATTGATTCCTTTGTAGACACAATCTGGGCATCAGCAGCTCTCTGAAGGAAGAATGCCAGTGGGGTGGAGGTGCCAGGTGAGGAAATGAGATGGGAAGACACTTTTAAAAATCACTCTCTCAAAGGTATTTTGAGTTACTTCAGAAAGCTCCTAAGCTCTTCTGTTTGGTTCTAGATCAATATCAACTACTTCCCTCTCTTGCTTGACTGACCAAAAGCACAAAATCTACTTAGCTTCAACTTCATCACATTCGTGTTTTTCCACTGATGCGAAAGTATAGATTTATGTATGTATTTAAGCAGTATCTGACAATGCAGTTGGAGTTAAGGGGCAATTTGGAAAATGCTTTTCTGCAAATCTGAAATCAAGATATTTTTTTTTGTGCCTGTGAATCATTATGAAATATTTAAAGTGTTGAATATTAAAGATACCTAAAATTGGGTGGAGAGAGTGATGGTGGTTGCAGAGATGGGAGGTTTTCAGTAATAACCTGTGTCTATCCAGATATCCAAGAAAATGAAAACCTAGTAATATTATCTGTAGGCACTAGCAAATTGAGAAAAAGCTGAATGTCATGAGTTTTAGTAAATATTACACATGGGATTAAAATGGTTCCTAATAAATTTGAATTATACACAAAAATAATACTTACAACATTCTACATGTTTAAAAGGTTCTTATTGAAGAAGACATTGCCCACAGGAGTTCAACGTCCTTTACAGAGGAGTCATCTGTTTATTATTCATGGACCTTAGGGAGAAATTTGTCTTTATCTGGTAATGATGTTCATGAAACTCATTGTGTTTATTTTTGTAACTGGATTGCTCCTGGCTTAACTTCATGCTCAGCAGCCATGACTACCTTAGCCTACATTTTGGTCCTCATAGCTTTAGGTTCACATCCTCTTTTCTTCGAGTTCCTTAACGCAATTTCAGGGCTCCTGGATTGTGGTGGTGGTGGTATGTGTGTTTAATGTACCTGTTATATCCCTTTTATTTTGAATCTTTTCAGATTCACTTGGGAAGTAAGTGGGATGTTAAAAAATATCTAAACCAGTAAAAGTTTCACAATACATTTCACAGCATTTCAATGACAGGCCTCGCGCATGACTCAGCACTTCTACAGGTCTTTAAAATATGGTGCGCATGTATTACAGAACTCAGTGTTGAAAAAAAGCAGACTGGGAAAGTACCACTACCAGCACGTTTTATTGATGTAAAACTACACTGAATAGGCCTAGCTGAAACATGTTTATTAAATTCAACTTTGCCTAATAAATCTAAGCCTACCTTGAAACTGACAACCAGCCCATAAACTGTGTGCCAAGTTAAGACATATCAACTTTGAACTCACTTTTATTTGACAAAATAAAGTTTTAAACTTGCAACACATGAACACACAAATGTAAAGTTTGGCTTGTTTCTTACCTTCCCTCTTGTGTAACTGAACCAGAGCTATCTAACTCACCATATACTTGCCTTCCAGGGTATTTTTTTAAAAATTAATTTAATTAATTTAATTTATTTTATTATATATTCTGAAAAGAAATATATATGTATATATACTTATGTAATATAACATTATATTATGTCTTCATCAAATCATCATCTTTTTGTGGTCTCTGAGGGACTTATTTTTTCCTCAACTTTTCCAACTAACAATAGAAAGAGCTACTACTTAGTCAGGGCTTATTATGCATTAGAAATTGTACTAAACACTTTGTAACTTTTTCACATATTTTACTTTCAATAATACTACAAACTGTGAAGGTGAAATTCCTATTAAATTCACTTTATGAATGAATAGCCTGATGTTTTGAATAGTTTCATAACTTCCTATGATCATACATCTGCTATGAGAACAGGGTTCCAAATCCAGTCTTTTGCTGAGCCCGTTCTGGGTCTGGCTGTGAGCATAGACTTCAGCACGTTTCTTACTGGAGGTCTGGCTACTGATATCATTTCCCCAGTCTTATGGAATCCTTAGGTAAATGATTCCTTAAAGGGTTTGTTAAAGCTAGATTATGTGATGACAGATTAGTGCACAAATTTGTCATTTTATTTGAACTTATAATCACATCTGTGTTGTAAAATATAAATGTTTAACACATCTATTTTTAGGCTAAATGTTCAAGAGGCTTAGTTTCAAATTCATGATTCAATTGTCAAAATTAGTAAATTCCTTTTCTATTGTTTTATTGCAAAGGGCCCTTTTTCTGTTGATATTTAATTTTGTATATTGCCTCCAACCACAAATAAGTCAAATGATATTAAATTAGGTCAATCAGTTGGCTGCAAAGATCTGAGAGGACATCAAAGAAACTTTACATATGCCTGATGCCTCGAGAAAATGAGAAATTAATTAATTTATTTGTGAGAAATCAGTCTCTAACTCTCTTTCCTCTTCCATTGCCCCTCCCCTTATCCTTCTTCTGTCTTTCTAGATGGGAGTTTATGTAGCAATTACCATCTTAACATTCCTCCATCCCTATTTTTCTCCCGGTTGTGCACTATTTATGAACTTTTTTGCTCAGTAAAATCACCTTCCATTTATCACATGGTGGCAGGGGTCAATTTGTGTTGCTAGGTGTGTTTCAGGCAAGACTACGGCAAGCAGTCATTGCTATGGTAAGGAATAATTTGGTTCAAATATTTTCAATTTATTCACACTCCTGCAAAACAGTAATAGAGGAAATTGATAAAGAAAAGACAAGTGTAGGACAAAGAATCTTTAATTTGGGAAGGTCCACCTGTTTTTCCCTTCTCAGTAGCTGATGCTTGGTTACGTTAACATAGTGGTTAACACGCATAATGTGGGATCATTTGGGTCTAGCTCTCCTCGTTTATTGTGTGACTTTGATCAAGTTACTTAGCCTCCTTGTGCTAATCTGGACAAGGGGAAAAGTGAACTCAAGATCCTATAAAAGTGTAGGAGGAATTCAAAGTGCTACAGCACATAATGTATTTAGTATAATGCCTGGCACACAAGAAATGCTCAACAAATGTTAACTTTGGGAGGAAAAAAATGTTGGAGGTGATTCATCATACGAGTGTGCTAGGAGGCATAGTGGTCCAATCCTAGTGCTTTTATTTTGGGCTATAGTTTCTGTTAGTTATTGTCATATAATTATTCTTGTAGTTCAGTAGTATAGTATTTACTTTGAGATTAATAGTCTCTTTCCTCACCTACGTGCCCTGAACCCATCTCCATGATAAAAGACACTGGGTTTATGAATACCATATGTTTCATAGCACTCTTTGAACTGCTATGTCTAAAATCCCATAGCTTAGAAAATGATGATAGCATCTGCAAAAAGCTTTGTAAAACACACACTCCCTCTCTTAGAATGCAAATGAATGTTCTTTCTTGTAGGCCTGGGCAGGTGATAATTGGCTGGTGGATCACTGGATGCTAATCAATCAGGGCAAAACCGCAGTACCCATGAGCAATCTACGAGTCCTGCTGGGTACAAGGATATATTAGCTTTGCAGGTCACGTGCACTTATACCAAAATAGCCATGTCTCCATATTAAATCAATTCTCTTTCATTATGTGTAGAAATAGATCACATGTAATCAGTTTCCTTTTCACTGATGGTCTCTTCTCACATGTGGGATGGATCCCTCATATGAAATTGCCTTTTTCCCCTCTGTATTACTCATTTGCTGAGGACACACCCCACATGAAAGCCGACATCATAAAATAATTGGGGGGGGAGCGTATTTTGCAATATGTCTTCCCTCTCTGCCTTTCCTCTTCCCAACAAACAATTTATATGTAAATACACAGAGCTAGGACAGACACTAACTTGCCTAAATTAAATGACAGTCAGTCCCTGAGGATCAGCAAACATTCTCCCAGATGCTAAGGATTATGGTCTTTTTTTCTTAACCACCTGACAAGACAAAGGACTGTTTGCATAATATACAGTCTCAGTCCAACCATTTACATACATAGAAACTAAACTTGATTGGAGAATATATGTGCATCATCAGTCTACGTACAGAAGACTTTTCATCTTTCTTCCTGTTTGGGAAACACTTACTAAAAGATGTCCCCCCTTGGAAAGCTCCATTTGCATTCACTCTATAACTTAATTGACATAAATAGGAGATGTTACTGATTCTTATATCTTTATTTTTATCATATATCTACATATAAGAACATTACATTAAATAAATACAACCTCATACTTTTTAAGAAGAAAGGTACTATTTTGATATTAGGAAAAATAAAACACATACAAATGCATCACTAGAAATTCAAGAAAAAATATTTTGTGTCAGCACATATCTTTGGAAACTAGATAGTAATTTTAATTTTTAATGATTTTCTCTTTTTCTCCACTTTATCAGGCAAAAAGCATCATAACTCTTCTGCTATGTGTTTGTTAATTTTATAATTTTTTATTAATTTTGACACATGAACTCCTCTTAGATTTTTATCAAATAGATTTTTAGAACAAACTTGTATTTAAAAATCTTAGACAACTTATTCTAGAAAGCTAATCATTAAAATGGAAATGATTTATATCTGTCTGGGGTGCAGATGTGGTTTCAAGGCCAGAAAGAATGATTCCATATTTCAAATTTTTAAAAATTCCCTTTTTAAAAAAGATTTTATGTATTTATTTTTAGAGAGAGGGAAGGGGGGGGAGAAACGATAGGGAAAGGAACAGCGATATGAGAGAGAAACATCAGTCAGGGAACCGAGCTGGCAGACTTTTGCTTTGTGAGATGACCCCGAACCAACTGAGCCACACTGGTCAGGGTCAAATTTTTAAAACTTCTAATTCTATGCTTAATGTTCTCTTACAGTAATACAGATTATATGTGCATGATTTATTATTGGATTTCCATGTGATTTTGTGTGCTTTATATGTTTTGTTTAAAGAAGTGTTGCTGAAAATCTAAAGTGAAATTGAGCACATTACCTCTCTGCAGCTCTATTGGTCCTGATGGTAGGGAATGTAGCATAGAGCTGTTCAAATTCATTTAACTAGAGTCTTCCCTCCCCGCTGTGGTGTACCTCCAAAGACTAAATCGTGTTTTATAGAAATTCTTAATAAATCCACATTATAAATTGGAATTTTGCATTCAGTCTACTAAGTGACAACACTGCTACTTTTTTTGAAGTTTCACTGAAGCTCTCTTCTCAAGAAGTACCTGCATTCAAAATAATTATTCAACACTTTAATGTTAAGAGTTAGTAAAAAGAAACTAAGAATTTAAAACCAGCTCCCATTATATTCAGCTGGAATGAGGTGAAAAGTAGGAGGCAATTTAAGCAGCTGCACTTCCCTTTCTGAGAGAGGACCACTTTGGAGTTGAAAAGCTCCTGGAAAGATAATTTCAAAGGGAGCTTTCTCTACTAGTTTGACTCTGTGTTTTTTGGAAAAGAAAATCATTATAATACATCAATGTTAACCACGTTAACCAGTAATAATCACAAAATTTAGGTAATAAATTATTAATGTAGTGTAGACCGTTAGTCTGCAGAGAACACTTTATCCAGTCTTCACATTCTCCTCATCACCACTCTGAGTAGTGAGATTGACTGTCAGTTACATGCATAATTCTTGTTACATAGCTTGTTTATTGCTTTTCAGCAACCCAGTAATCCTCGCAGCTGAAAATATTTGTCATTTGTCACAGTGACACGTGCTATGAAGTGAAAATATGAACAGCTGTAAGATCTCGTAGGCTGATATAAAATAACATATATAGTTTTCAAGACTATACCTGATTTTTTAAACTTCTCATTTAACTAAAATTAACTAGAGGATTAGACTTTGGTTTCAAGTAAGCTTTTATTCTAAGAGGACTACAATTTCAGAAAAAGATAATCAGCAAAATCTATGACTGTCATACCTCAAATTTGACTTTTTTTTTTTTTTACAAATTCCTTCTAAGGAACTTATCCTATAACACATGGCTCTCAAAGAGTTCTTAATTTTTCCCTGTTTAGCACAGCACAGGCACTATTTTCATCAACTGCCTCTGGGCTGGCGTCGTGGGTGGTAGATTACATCGCTTCACCCTTAGAATGTTTCTGAAGTTTGACATTCTTGCTTGAGTCATGGATCATCATTCAGAAGGAGCCTCATGGATGAAACAAGAGCATATAAAGTCCATTTTAAAAGTTTTTTTGTTTTTTGTTTTTGTTTTGTTTTTTGGAGGGTGGCAGGGAATCTTACTTACATCTGAGCTGAGAAATTTAGAGTTTAAATATTTCCATTATTTTAAGTTGTTTGTATTTACATAGAAATTATGTCATGTTATTAAACAATCAAATTTGATGGGATTCCAAATAAAATCAACTTTAAATAATGACAAATGACCCATAGTTCTATTGGTAGCAAGTTATGCTCTGGCAGTAATAAAAAAACTTTTAAAATTGATCTAGAAAAATTCTTATACATTATATAGTTCCAAAACCCAGACATGAGAAATTGTAAGAAATCTCCTTGTTTATAAAGATTATACAAATAAGAGAAATTAGTAAAAGCAGAACAAATGCTCATTAATACTGAAATTTTCTTTTTTAAAAATGATTTTATTTATTTATTTTTAGAGAGAGGGCAAGGGGGAGAGGAAAAAAAGGGAAAGAGACATCAATGTGTGGTTGCCTCTCATGTACCCCCAACTGGGTACCTGGCCTGCAACCCAGGCATGTGCCCTGACTGGGAATCGAACCAGTGACCCTTTGATTTGCAGGCCGGCACTCAGTTCACTGAGCCACACCAGCCAGGGTTGAAATTTTCTTATATAGACAATTTAACTCTCTTTCCATGAAATTTTCCCAAGTGAAGATGACTGGCATTCTGTATCATGCCTATGGTCCTCAAATATGCTTACTTGCTCTGCATGATGAGTGATACAACCAAGTATTTACAAATTGACACATTTTAGGTGTAAATCTTATTTACTACTCTCCTTTGAGAAATCTGAAGTTTGTCAGCAATGGGCCAGAATCCCCATATGAAAAGAATTGATTTTGGGAAGCATATGCTCCCACAACCAGGCCACCACACCCTGTCTTTGTATATCCAGGCTGTTTCATGCATATGCAGCACCTGCGTGGACCCTGTAGGCACTGGAGTTGGAAACTCTCACCAACTATAATAAATGAATTATTTTCTTGTGGAGTCCAAAATGTATCACTTTTATACTGAATCCTATTTTATTGCAAGGAAGGATATGATAAATGTATAGTACATGATTAAATATCCATGTTCTCCTCAGAAAAATAAAAATAGAACTGTGTTTCGACCCAGCAATTCCACTACTGGGATTATACCCTAAGAACCCTGAAAAACCAACTCAAAAGAACCTATGCACTCCAATGTTCATAGCAGCACAATTCACAATAGCCAAGTGCTGGAAACAACCTAAGTGCCCATCTACAAACGAATGGATCACGAAACTATGGTACATCTACACAATGGAATTCTACGCAGCAGAAAGGAAGAAGGAGCTGATACCCTTTGCAACAGCATGGATGGAACTGGAGAGCATTATGCTAAGTGAAGTAAGCCAGGCGGTGAGGGACAAATACCATATGATCTCACCTTTAACTGGATCATAATCAACAAAAGCAGAAAGCAAGCAAAACTTAACCAGAGACATTGAAATTAAGAACAATTTAACAATAGCCAGGGGGGAGAGGGGAGGGAACAATGGGGAGAAGGGTTTCCTGGAACCACTATAGAGGACACATGGACAGAGCCAAGGGTGGGGAGGGAGGCAGGGAAAGGACGTGGGATTGGAGGGGAAGGGAGGGGAGAGTATGCAGACAACTGTAATTGAACAACAATAAAGTAAAAAAAAAACCACATGATAGATTAAAAAAATAAATAAATATCCATGTTCTAACATGATTGAAAATAAATTATTCATAAGAGTATTCTAGGATATCAGAATAACATTCACTACACTATATTACTTTTTAAGTGTTACAGTTAAATAATAGTAAGTCTTTTATTTTTAGAATATAAAAAACAAGGGGGATTCCCTTCACCTCAAGGTGATAGTGTCTTGATTTTGCCAAAAGAAATTAGTTATTTACCTTTCAAATTTACACAGCCACTCTTTTCTGTTAGTGAAACAGCCCAAATCCATGTTATTTGATGCTATAGATATCAGGGACAAGGACAATATTAATTTATAGACCAAGAAGTGTCTAATTGTATAGAATATTTTAGATAGGGTAATGTCTAAATTTCCCAAATGAAGATTACCCCAACCTATAATCCATGAACTATAATTTTTCAGCAGTTTTTCTGAGAATATAGTTTGATGCCAGATTGGTTGCTTCTCCCCAGGCCATTCAGTTTTCCTTAGTCCAATAATTACGAGGTCCTTCTACTTTTTAAAAATTAGTCTATTGGTGCTTTCGAGGATTAATTTCTGTGCAGGTGAACAGGTAGGCTGGGACTCAGACCACAAATGGTTAAGTAACTTGTATCAGAGCTTAACTGTGGCTTTAAGAGAAAACACTTTCGAAGTTAAATGACCCGAATGAAGTTCATTGCCACTGAATAGCTGTGTAATCTTCAGCAAGTTGCTTAACCTCTCTGGTCCTCTGTTTCCTAACTCGAAAACAAAGATGGCTCTATTGGCTTCTTTCCTTTAACTCTCTGATTATTTACTCAGATCTAAAATTGAATTTAGTTAAGGTTTAAAATTTTCGACAGTACATAGAAAACAAGGCAGGAAAGCCTGGATATTTGTTTACTGTTGATTTAAAAGCATTTAAAAAGATACTATATATTATATCATCATCAAAAACATGGTTAAATTATTAAATAACATGTAGCTAATACAGGCATTACACTTTCCTTAAAATATTTCAACGTTGACTTAACATTCTATATTTAAAGATGCCTAGACATTTCAGCATTAAGGGACAAATCAATATCTGCTCTTATTTTCCAATTGCTAGGTTTTCTTTTGTGGGGGTTGGGGGGCGAGTAGTAGTGGTGAGGTATTGAGTTTTACCTGTGTGATGGGTGTGCAAATTTACATGAAGATCAAATGAAGCTGATGCCATCATAGACATTCATAGAAACATATGCCAAGTGAAATCTAACAATTATTATATTATAGCTACATAATAAAAATGTAAATGAAAGGATACAAGGGCTCTTTAATGGGTGAGTTAACTTGTACTATGTAACTGTGAAGCTTTAGCTATCTCTTAACCCATTGTGCAGGCTAACAGGATTAGCCTGTATTAGTCCCCTCTCCACCAGAAGTGTGATATGCAGTGTGACCTGCAAATCTCTCCTGGGATTCAAAAGGGCTAAGTCGAGCCATGCATGATTTCAAAGCAATTCTCAGCACAATTATCTGCTTGACCTGCAAGATGAACAAGCATATCATTTAATTAATTGCCAAGCTCTTGTGAACAGTGCTGTTCATTTTTCTAGTAATCGAATGATGATATGCCCTTGCTGCTTCTTATGGGAATCACCGGAATTGCACATTAACTGGTCTGATGGCCTCTTTCCACGTTGTCATCAAACACTACTTTCAAGCTTGACGTGAACGATTCTTTCACAGGAGTCCCATAAAAGCATCCACAAGACAGGATTAACAGCAGCTATTTCATACAGCCATGATAATTTTTGATCACTTAAAGTCATAATACAAAAACATTTCCTTCCCCGTTTATTTATGAGGTACAAATGTAAGCCATATCTTTACAATTGTAAAAGTATTTAGCATTTTAAAGGTTAGTCATATCTAAGGTGTGAAAATGACTAATCTAGAAAGAACAGAATTGATGAAACAAATATATTCATTTATTCTGCTAAGATATGTTGAAAATTTCAATTTTATATGGGTGTCTAGTAAGAGGAGTGAAAGGAATGTATGCTTTTCCGCTATCAGAAAAATAAATATAAATCTTGCAATAAAGTAATTATAATGTAAAAACTTTAATTTATTATTATATATATTTATTAAACATGCTCAATTAGAAATTTATTTTATGGACAAACTAATGAAGGAGCAACGACCAGGCAGAGTGAGAAGAAAAATCTATCCCCAAAATATTTGGCTACAGAATTTGTTTACTAGGGACTCCTCCTTCACGTCTCTCCTGTCTCCCCTCCTCCTCCTCCTCCTCTTCCTCTCTCTCATTTCCCCAGGGTTCGTGTGCCTGTTTGCCAGCTTCAGTGTCTGTTGCATGTTCAACAATTTGATCAATTGTAAAGTTTAATAAATAATCAAATAACCAATGAGTGAAACAGTTGAAATATCCATTTCTATGTCCAAATTCTTGTGATTCAATTACTTATCACCTGAATTTCCTGATACAGCATAGAAAGAAATCAGTGACGGTACGCGGGTGCGGTCTCTAAGCCAATGGTAACAGGATATACTTCTGGCAGCAATGTTGCTTGTGTGTGTGTCGATGTATGTGTGTTCTCCCTAAGAAGGTGGTTGATGAGGGCCGAGCTTTGTGCCATGCAGTTCTATTAGGCTCTGATGTACCTTCAGAGGAAAACAAGAATGAATCCTTTACTAAATAAATAATGACAAAAAGCAGATTTTCCTTTCCTTAATGTATGGATTTCTTTTCAGATAAAACTAGGGAATGGACAAATATTTTGAAACGGCTGCCTCAGATATTTTTCACTGTACATCAGGATTTCTTAAAGCAACATTGACATTTGTGTTGGATAATTCTTTGTTGTAGGGGCATGATCTGTGAATGTAGAGTCTACTCACTCGATGCCAGTAGCAAGTCCCTCTCCTCCCCCATCTGCAGTTATGACAACCCCAAAATGCCTCGAGTCATTACCAAATGTCCCCAGAGGAAGTGGGAACAAAATCAACACCCATTGAGAATCACAGTTTCAGATTAATACTCTGAAATGAGAAATTTTGACCAGCTCCCCCGACTCCCAGCACACAACGAAACACACAGTTATGAAAGGGAAGGCATGTTTTCTCTTCCAGGGAGAGCAAATAGTAATGTCCTCCAGACAAGTAGATAATCAGGAAAAAAAAGTAATACATAGCTCCAAGTATATTATATGCATCATCATTTTAAATCATTCCAAAATGTGGGTACCCCTGGGATGGGTAAAAGGGGGAACCTGGGTCAGTAATTGAAGAAAATACACTTTCATAGAAAATTATATGATACTTTTGACACTGATGAGAAGCAGACCCAGATTTTTTTTCATGTTTTAACTCAGAATGACTCTATCCAAAGGGGACATACTGTCACATTTAATGCATCTGTTTAACATACTTGCATAGCTTGCTTAACTATTCTAAATTAGTCAATTATTTTTCTTAAATTACCATAGTTTTATGGGTCCTAGTTCAAAGCTTAGTGTCTGGGTGAATTCACTTAATTTTTTAAAGGTATAATTAAACTCAAAAAGGGCTTTTTCAATTCCAAATAATGGCAAGTAATTTGCCACCATACTATTTCACATCTGACACAATAAGAAAGTTTTAGTGAAGGGAAGAAAAAAATAAATTTTTGCTATGTTATAATTTTTCAAAGCAACATTTTCGAAGCTGGAGTGAAAAAATATAAGGATTCATTAAAAGTGCAAGTAAACATTAAGAGATCTCAAAATTTTTCTAATTATTCTAACAATTCTTATGATTATTCTACAATTCTAATTAAATGTTAATTTTATTATATATTTTTATGGAAATAAGATAGTATCTCTCTGAGATTAGGACACTGGATAGACAATGTCCTTAGTTATGCATATTATTACTGTTCAGATATATAGAATTTTTATCCACAACTCCTATTCTGCATTGTTAAAAACATCTAGTTCCTAAAATGGAAGCTGCCAATAAATGTGCAATCTTCAATCATGTGGGAAATAGTTCTTAAATGGGGAGCTGAAGCTTACTCTGGGTGCACTCAGTTTTTGTCTACACTATATTCATCCTTTTTTTGTGATACCTACTTCTCTTTTCATCTCTTCCCTCCCATCGTAACCATCATGTGATTTTCTAGTTGTTCTCATTCTTTGCCTATTTTCCAGTGAAATGCAAAACATGCTGCATGTGTGATATAAATAAAAAGAACACAGTTTCTCCCATCAAGTATGTGAACTTGGCCAGTGAGTTAACTTCCTGAAGTCTCTGTTTTTCATGTGCGAAGTGAAGATACCTCATATAATTAGTATATTTTTAATCAAGAAGTAGACTCCCCAAACAGATTAAATATTCTTCATTAGACTGAACATTGAGAAGATTATTATAGTACAATAAAAGAAAACAATGAGGAAATCTAGTATGACATAAAATAGCTTTCATTATAAATTTAGGGTCAGGTCTAATTTACTACGGGTCTTATTTCTCTCCTTTCTATCACTTTTGTCTGTTAAAATTATTGCATCTATGAATTGTTAAAAACCTTTAAAAAAGATCCTAAGATCTATTCCTGTTTGTCAACATAATCCCTAGACTTTCTAAAAATGTATTGCACACTAAGATTATGTTTTGAAGCACAATTTGATTATATTCCATATTTGAATGAAATACCTATAATATGTATAATATTATAAAATGATGTATATGTGATAAATATTCTAAAATATAGAAGATAAATTCTAATTTTATAAAACAAAATGTGTTTTTAGGTCAGATAAACATTTCTAAGGCTTTGAAGCTGTTCTGTTAGCTAGATTTACCTTCCGAAATTCATTTTGTCACTGCTATTATCTATCAACAAACTATTATAAGGATTAGTGATCAAATCATTAAGAGACATTTTATACAAGTGGTATAAATTGAGCCTTAGTTCTCCTGTGGGTATTGAAAGAAAAAAGGGACAACTAATTTGAAAGAAAAATTATCTGTTTTATACTTAACTTTTGACCTTCCTGCTCAATTTTGCTCAAAAGCCAAGTTTTTAAACTTTAAATTCAATTCCCTTGGATAGCACACCCTTAGAAACCAGGAAGTAAGGGATACAAAAGGAATAGCAAATGCTGGATGATCAGAGAACATTTACCACAACCATGGAAAAATATATTTCTAAAACTTATAAATTGTATCTAAAAAGAATCTAGGTTTCCCTCCTCTAAAAAAGAACAAAAAACAAAATAATTTTTTTTCCTTTAACACTGTAGTCATTGTTGATGAACAGCATTATCTATCTTACTTCAGGAAAAGCCAGAAGGAAATTGTCCAGCTGCATCCTCAGTCCTCCATATGCAAATACACAGAATCTGATCTACCTCCTGATAATTGAGACCCAAAGGCAGCGACTCATTCTGGGACCGATTCCCTCTCCTGAGTGACTTCGATGAATATGAATGCGCATTAACATCAGCAGGCAAATGACTGATGACACAGGATTCATCCATATTTATCTTCCCAGTGTTGGGCAGATATCCTATTGATTTGTACGGGTCATTGCACACCATGTTAACAATCCAGTACCTTCCAATTCAAAAGGGAATTTCAAATTGGTGATGGATCTTCTTGTAGATCTGTGTCTAGGGCACAAGATGGGTAGCCAGACATTACTCTATCTTGACATTTCTATACTCTTCTCTGGTTTAGTGTCAGTTAGTTTTACACAGAAGACTCCAAAAGCTGGGAACTACAGAGCTTGTCCAGGTAAAGGAACTTCTTAAAGATTGTAAGTCTGTACATATAGATGATATATTATTGATAGAAAATCATTTCTGGGAAGACTACATATATATTAAATTAAAGTTAATATATACTACCTATGTATAGTTATACATAAAGCTAAATATATAAATATATATGTGCCTTCACACACATATGTGTATGTGCACACACATGCACAGATACTTACAATCTAAAACAACGTTGAATATGTTCTCCCATTCTGTGGGTTGTGTTTTTATTTTGTTGATGTTTTCCTTTGCTGGCCAAAAAAGTTTTAGTTTGTTAATACATCTGATAAGGAGTTAATAACCAAATGTATAAAGAACTGACAAAATTCAACACCAAAAAACCAAACAACCCAATTTAAAAAATGGGTAAAAGACCTGAAAAAACACTTCTCAAAAGTGGACATACAGATGCCAATAGACATAGGAAGGATGATCAATGTCACTCATCATCAGAGACATGAACATTAAAATCACAAGACATCACCTCACACTTGTCAGAATGGCTATCACCGATAAATCAACAAACAAATGCTGATGAAATGTGAAGAAAGGGAACCTTTTTGCACTGTTGGTGGGAATGCAGATTGATGCAACCACTGTGGAAAGCAGTATGGAGATACCTCAAACAACTAAAAATGGATTTGCCTTTTGAGCAGCAATCCCACTTTGGGGAATATATCCGAAGGAACCCAACACACTAATTTGAAAGAACATAAGCACCCCTATGTTCATTGCAACATTATTTACAATCACCAAAATATAGAAACAGCTCAAGTGTCCATCAGTAAATGAGTGGATAAAACAAGTACGGTGCATTTACACAATGGAATACCACTCAGCAGTAAAAAAGAAGAAAATTTCACCATTTGTGAAAGTATGGATGAACCCAGAGAACATTATGCTAAGTGAAATAAGCCAGTCAGAGAAAGACAAATACCATATGATTTCACTCATATGTGGTATTTAATGAAAAGACTGAATTAACAAGCAAAATAGAGACGGACTCATAGATGGAGAACAGGATGACAGCTAAGGAGGTGGGGGAGGTTAGGGGGTGCAGGGATTGAGCAAAAAGGAAAAAGAACTCACGGACATGGATCACAGTGTGGTGATTGTGGGAGGATGGGAGATATAAGGGGACTACATGGTAATAGAAAATAAAAAAATAAAAAATAAATAAAAATGTTGATATATTTATACTTAGAAGAGCAATGCTTATTGAATATGTTCCAAAAATGACCTTGTGTTATTTTAGGGCAAATGTTTGTATATGTATATCTTACATGTATATTTGTATGAAAGAAGAGTTTTACTAAGGTCATTTTTATTTTTTACCATCATTGGAGGACTTTATTTTCATTGCTTATTAGAGAAAGAGGAAGGGAGAAAGGAAGGGAGAGAGAGAAACATCGGTTGGTGGCCTCCTGTACATGCGCAGACTGGGATCAAACCTACAAGCTAGGTGTATGCTCTGATGAGGGAATGGATCTGCAATCATTGGATTCCAGGGTGATGCGCCAACCAACTGAGCCACATCAGCTATGGAACTAAGGTAATTTTGAAAGGAAAACAAGCAAAACAAAAGAAAGATAAAAACAAAATCCAGATAAAAAAGCAATTAAAAAATTCAGACTAGTCACTGACCATTCGCTTTGAAATTTTCAGTACACATAGAAAAAAAAAGTCTTGACCATTTTTTAACCAAAAAAAAAGTTTAAAAATGATGTTTTACATTCAGTCAAGTAGAACCTTAAATACTTTCCAAAAACCATGTTGAGAAATTTATCACAGGGAAACAGAGCCCCGCTTCCTTCACCCACTCACATGCTTTCGAAGTTTGTGTAGCGCAATTCCGCAGTTGCAGAAACTGGCAGTTAATCTAAACCCAGGCCTTGACATGCCTGGAGGCGCTCGGCTGCAAAGTCTACTTCGTGCGGGAGAGTAGCACTGTGCTTTATTTGGTTTTGAAAATTAAACCAAAAGGAGACTATTCAGTGGTCTATTTGATAGGGAATTGAGTTCTCAAATGACATTAAAATCGTCCTGTAATCCGGAGGTGACTCTGAAATAAAGAACCCACTTTAAAAAGTTCATAGTACAACTTATTCATCCACATGTGTGCTGTACCCTATAACCCTGGAGGGCCCTGCATTTATTCCAACAATGTAGTCATTGATCCAGATATTTTTGTAACTTTTTTTTGAAATTGTACTTAGACCTTATTGCATTTCTGTGTCTCTTCATTCATGTAGTACTAACTCATTCATTCGGCAATTATTTATTGAACTCTGTGTCAGGGACCATACTAGCTGCTGGTACCAGCTGTTGAAGGAAAGAAGGGGAGGAGACATCTACCCTCCAGCACTTTGCATCTTAGTGTGAGAAGAGAAAGGCAGAAACAAATAAGTAAATAACAGGGTGTGCCAGAGGAAAGAAGGTGCTAAGTATAAAATAAAGCTGGGAAGGAGAATAGGGAGGGCTTGTGTGGGAGGAGTAGCTTTCTGCAAAAGCTCTACAGCAAGGGTGTCCTTTAAGCAAAGATCTAAAGGTGGTGAGGAAGTTAGCCATGTATTCAATAGATATCTTGCTTAATAAAGAGCATTTCCAAAGAAGGAACAACACACACAAAACTGTCTTTATGGCATTTTCGAGATAAAAAATTTGAAGAAACAGAAATAAAATTTAGTAATTCTTTTAGAGTAATAAAAAATATTTCCCTGTTGTATATCTTAAACTTATACAGTGCTGTCTGTCAACTGCATCTGAATAAATTTGGGAAAAAATTCTCCAGACATACACATATAGTCACACACATGTATACACAAATAATTTATAACAGTTTTATTATTCAGAAGTTGCTAATTGCTGGCTCCAGAGTTTCCTTAGTGCCTGGAAGCTCTCCCGTACACCACTCCTGTGATTCTCTCCACGTTCAACCCCTTTTGCTGCATTTTAGAACCAATTATCCTGAATTAGCAAATTCTAATGTATTGTCAACTTCTTCGAGTTTCCTCTTGACCTTGCCTTAACTAAATCTTGGTTCCCCTCTGGAGACACCACTACATTGGCAGAATTCTGAAGCACTTGCTGTTTATTTTCTACAACTAAAAGATGTATCATAGGCTGGCTAGGGGTTGGGTCTACCACACTCCCCATTTCCAAGGCATTACTTCCATGTTCTCTTGTTAAAAGCAAAGCAAAACAAAATAAAACAAACAAACAAAAAAAGTCCATGCTTCTAATAGACCATATTCTCCTCCTCTTAGTCCCTGCCGTCCCCAGACTCTCTCTTGTTGACCTTTATTAAATTCTCTGGCAATGGCTCCCAGACTTTCATGAATCACCAATTAATTGAGGGTGTTTTCAATATCTATATGCCCTGAACTCTCAGGTCTTTGATCACCTAATTACTGGAGAAGTTCTCCTGTTCTACCTGTCAGACTCACTCTCTCACTGGCCCACGAAGGTCCTTAGCATCACCTGACATGGCTCCACATCTGCAACTATGAATCCTGATTCTTAGGATATATTGCCAGAAATGAGATCGCTGGGTCAAAGGGCAGATCAGTTCTTAATTTTTTGTGCTATCTCCACACTACTTTCCATAGTGGCTGACACCAGTCAGCATTCCCACCAACAGCGCAGAGGTGTTCCCCATTCTCCACTGCTTCACCAGCACTTGTTGTTTGTTGATTTATTGATGATAGCCATTCTGACAAGAGTGAGGTGATATCTCATTGTGGTTTTGATTTGCATCTCTCTGATGATTAGTGACATTGAGCATTTTTTCATATGTCCATCGGCCATCTGTATGTCTTGTTAAGAGAAGTGTCTACTCAGGTTTTTTGCCCATTTTTAAATTGGATTGTTTGTTTTCATGGTGTTGAGTTTTATAAGTTCTTTATATATTTTGGAACTTAACCCCTTATAACTGGCAAATACACTCTCCCATATAGTGGTTTCCCTTTTCATTTTGTATTTCATTCTGATTTCTTTTGCTGTGCAGAAGCATTTCAGTTTGATGCAGTCTTACTTGTTTATTGTTTCCTTTATTTCACTTGCCCTAGGAGATGTATCAGCAAAGAAATTGCTATGAGAGATATGTGATATTTTGCTGCCTATATTTTCTTCTAGGATTTTTATGGTTTGACTTACATTTAAATGTTTTATCCATTTTGAGTTTATCCTTTTGTATGGTATGAGAATCCTGAAACACTAGTCAGAAAGAATATCTGCACTCCTATGTTCATAGCAGCATCATTTACAATAGCCAAGGTCTGGAAATAGCCCAAGAGCCCATCAGAAGATGAATGGATGAAAATGCTGTGGTACATTTACACAATGGAATTCTATGAGGTTTTAAAAAAGAAGGAACTCTTACCCTTTGCAACCACATGGATGGATCTGGAGAATATTATACTAAGCAAAATAAGTCAGTCAGAGAAAGAAATATATCATATAATCTTACTCATATGTAGACCCTAATGAACAGAATAAACTAGCAAACAAAATAAAACCAGAGGCATAGACACATGGAACAGACTGATAGATACCAGAGAGGAGGGGTGTAGAGGGGATTGGAAGAGATTAGCCGAAGAACATATATGCATATATGCACAGACCATGGACACAGACAACAGTGTGGTGAAGGCTGAGGATGCAGAGGGGCCAGGGGCCTGGTGGGGAGGGTAAAGGGGGAAGATGGGGGACATCTGTAATACTGTCAACAGTAAAAAACAAAAACAAAAACACAAGAAAGAAAAGAAAATATAAAATCACAAATCCAAGCACTGCCTTTTCTTTCAGTTTGCTTGTGAGAGGAATAATATTTTAATCTCCTCAAAGCTTCCACTGCCTGCTTCACCTCATTCAAATCACAATTTCTACCCTTCATACACTTATCTTAATATTTAGCATAGATTTCCTTATCTTACATTTCATTAATTCTATCAGAACACCCAAACTTTTTTGTCTTTTTATTAAATCTGCTTTGCAAAAATTCAATTCTACATAAATTACCTTCTTTCTCCATCCTGCTTGAGAAGAGCCACATAATGCTGAGAAATGTCTCACAACAGGGCAGACACTCTCAGAATAAATTATGATCTCCAACCTCCAAAGGCCCTAAACACTGTCCATTGGAAAAAGAAATCCGCTTCTACTTTTCCGAACAATCCAGTCTTCTTTGAGCTCCTGAAAGCATCTATTTCCATTTGGATGCTCACTCTCCAGTTATTAGCTCATAATGAAAACCGAATTTTTTCATAGGAAGTCTTTTGACATTTGGCTTTCAAATCTATGACTTCTGGTACATTTGTGGCTCTCCTTGCCTCCTTCTCTCCTGATCTCCATCAAAGGCCAACCCCAGATATTTTACTTTGAATCGCAACCCTTTCCCATTTTCTCAAAAAACTTAACACTTTCTATTTTTTCATGTTTCCATACATTCAACATACCTTCTCAGCTCAGTTATTTCCAATTAAAGTTAAACTTGTTTCAATAGCTTTATTCCCCAAGGAAAGCAGGACTCAAACCTCACAATTTTGCAAACCCCTCCTGCTACCACTGCTTCAGTTTCTTCAAAGTCACTATTGGAAACAGTTGTCTTTGATTAGTTTTCCTCACTATCATTTGTCTAGGACCTCTCAGGCCAGTCCGGCTGCTACACTCATCACTCCACAGTAAAATTTCTGGATGCAGTCACCAGAGCCAGGATGATTCCAAATTCAAGGTCATTTCTCCACACTTCTTTTCCCTCTCGGCAAACTTTGCCAATGCTAAATGTTTCTTAATTCCTTCAAACACCTTTTTTTATTTTTTGGTGACAGCCTCTGTGATTTTTTCCTACCTCTCCGAATGCTGTTTTACTCCAAGTTCCTTGGCAATCTAACCATCATTCACCAAGTCCTTTAATCCGTGCATTATGCAAGGCTATATCGTGCACTCCCTATTCTTCACTTTCTCTGGAGTCATCCTAGGCAACTTCTCCATTCAACATTTTTACTATCACCTCTATGCAGACGATGCCCAGTATTGTTTTTTCCCCTCAACCTTCCTTGCTGAGTTTCGGGTTTGTATAGATATTACAGTATCACTATCCAAATGGCTGAGACTGTATCCCAGCTGAATGTTTGACCTTCTGTGTCATAACCTGATCCTCTACCTTCTTTGGTTAGTTCAGTGAATGACCTCAATGGAACTTAGGACTCATCCTTGGTCCTGCCGTCCAGCTCACCTCTTACTTCAATTCGTCACAGAGTCTTGTCAATTTAATGTACCAAAAAACACTCAAATTCATCCACTTCTATCTCCACTGCCAGAAGTTTAGTCTAAGCTGCCATTGTCTCAATTAACTACTTGATCTTGCAGGGTTAATTCTGTATGTTAAATCTTGGTACTCTCAAAGAAACAAGCAAATCAATATAAATTTATAAGCAGATAACTAATTAATAACTATTAATCAATTTATTTTATATACAGTGTCATTTTTGCCAGGGTGGTTTGAGAGAAATTGAAGCTTTCTTCTGCTGAATTTGAGAATTAGATTTAGTGGAAGACTGAAAATGTGTAAAATAATTACTCTATTTTCTTAAACTGTGTCTAGATTTCCTTGAAAGATTAGAATAAATATAGCTTCAACTATTTTGATTACCTGTTTCTGATATCTAGTAAAATTTTCGTAGACCTTCCTTTCATATTAAAGTGTTCCTTCAGATCTGTACTTTCCCACCCGGCCTCTTAATTAATCACTAATTTGTAAGAAAGACCTCAGTCTCACTATATTCTCTAAAAATATAAGTTATAAAGGAGTCTAAAGATACATGAAAGCTAAATTTAACACTTGATTCTAGACTGAATCCTGTACTGTTGGTTAGAAAAATGCTCTATGGGACATTACTGAGTCAGTTGAAAAAACTGAAACATGAATAAAGAAAAGTTATCATATCCACGTTGAGGTTATGGAAGCTGTGATTAGGTAAGAAAATATCCCTATTCTTAAGAAATACAAATTGCAGTGTAAAAAAAAAAAGTAGGGTAAAGTGTTAATAAATGAATAAAGTTATGGTTGTTCTTTGTGATATGCTTTGTACTATTCTTATGATATTCTGACTTTTAAGAAGTTAAAAAATTCCTCAGCCCCATAGGTGATTATGTTTGGGGGAAAGAACCAAATCAAACCAAACAAAACAAAAGCAAAAACCTGGCTCTCTCGACTTCCAGCTGAGTGACTTTATTGTTCTTCAGTTTCCTCAACTACGAAATGAACTCGCCTTAATGGAGTTGCCTTGCTGATTAAATGCATTAAGGGTGTAGCATGATTAGACTGGATCTTGATACATTATAAAAATACACATAACAATGTTAGTTGCCAGTAATGTTATTATTATTAATTATGATACTTTCAAACCTTAAAGAAAATTAACATTATAATGAATAACAAAATTCTTTTTTTGATATTACTTTATTGGTATAGGATTCCTTTAACCTAATATTGCAGATAAATTTCAAATAAAGTTTACTACTGATGATATTTTAGAAGAGGGTCTATAATTGCTTTGTAGGTAAAAATCATATTTGATGGTGCAAGACTTGTTTACTGAACCTTAAAATCTGAAATAGTTTGTTGTAGAATTTTGTATTAAACTTCACTTCTTCTGAAATCATAGGATGCAAAAGCAGTAGTATTATTCATATAAACTATTTGTCCATCACTCTGTGCTTATATGTGCAAATGAGCATGTGTGCAAAGATGAGAGGGAAAAAAGGAGGGAAGTAAAGGAAGAGAGTAAGAAGGAAAATAAAAGAAAATATTGGGAACATGTAAAAGAGAGAGAGAGAATAGCTCAACTCTGCTGACAAAAACAGACAATTTTTGCATGTACTTATAGTTATTTCTATTTTTTAGGGTCACTCAGAGTTCTCCAAATGCAGAAAAGATTCAGGGCCATTCCAAACCATGTGAAACTTTAATACCTTCTGACAGTTTTGTGATTTATGTAGATGTGGAGTATCCTGCACCTTGTGATAAGGACAATAAACAAGATGAGAAGCCATTTGAGGGTGTATTTGGAAGAATCAGACTATGAGATCTGACTTTGATATACTTAAAATTTAGTGTGAGAAGCTAGTATTATTTCCGGCTCTCAGTGTGTCATGTGTGTGGTAAAGGCCACTGGCATGAATGATTGCAGATATACCTCCAAATTGGGGGAGGGCTAACGTTCATATCCACAGGTGGACTGGATTCTATAGGTATGTGATTTATACAGTTTACCAACACATACAACGCAAGCTAAACATGGAGAGATTATTTAACCTTGAATTTCTTAGATAGACTGCACATCTTTTCAAAGAAGAGTTTTGTCAAACAGCAAATGATAAAACTTGCAAGGCATTGCACACATAGAGCAGCTATTGGTAATTAGCAAGATTAGACTAGTTACCAGTTCAGTTATACTAACTTTTCAGGAAAAAAAAACTAGTTAATAAAAATATCCATGAACCTCAAAGTCAATGCAATCCTTTAGTGTCTTAAATTATTTAACATCAATAGAGACAGTATAGTTAGCCTTATATATGTATATATCTTTCCAATAACATTAGTGAAAATGAAGATACCCAAATAACCATAAGAAAAATGTTTATAATTCATTCAATAAAATATATATATTTCCTGTTTGTAAATTGAAACTTATATTTAACTTTCTTCCTAAATATAGATTCTGGCGTATTGCATTACAGGGAATCAAGGGTGTGATTTAAATAGTTATAAATTCATTATTTTAATTTAATAATATTTGGCAGACAATATTAAGTACTTTGTTTCTTCAGTGAACAATAATTCTTTGGCTAAAATCCTAAATCAATTAGACTAACTGACTGCTACGAAGGAGAACCACTAGTTTTATGACTGGCATCAAGAAAGGCTAAAACTTTGTCAATTTCAGAAAAAGGAACATGGGTTTCACAAGCGCTTTCAAACATTAAGATGCTGCTCTATATTGATAATAAATCAAATAGGTTGGTGCTCATCTTTAAAAGATATCTTCCAATATGCTAAAAATAAGATAAACATAAAAGTAAATTTTAGTCTCTTAACTGTAATTGAACAACAATAAAGTAATTAAAAAAAAATATCTGATGTCCTTCATTCTTAAGTCATAATTTTCTTTACGAAAGATTTTTCTGCAAAATAATTGAGAGCTTTTTAACTTTAAAAAGTATATTTTTGCCAATAGGAACTTTTTCTTTCATTTAACCTAATGTTAAAATGTCATCAACAATAGAGTATTCCAATCAGCCATTCTTGGCCTCTGACAACTAACCTTAATTTGAATGTCCGCCATCTCTTCTAGTCTTTCACAGAGAAAATCTTCAAATCCAGTAAAATAACATGTCTATTGCCCCTCCCCTTCAATCCCCCACACCTTCAGTCTGCCCACGAGTCTGCATGTCACTTTTGGCCTATCTGAATTTATCCACGATCTTCAATAACTGGGTAAGGCTCGATCCCTCTACAAAGCTTTTCTAGGGCTTTCAAGTGCTATCTTTCTTTCACTGAAGTCTTACAGAATATACAATATTATAACATGGTTTTTATCTTTACATTTTAAAAAGAATATTTCAAAATTGTCTTGTCTTCCATTTCCGCTCTTATATTTTGTCTCTGGTAGATTACTGTAGCTCCAGTCTTCTCATGACTCCCTTCATTCACACCTTTGCACAGTCCCTTCACATGTTGACTCTGGATTTGGCTCTGCTGCTTGCTTAGGCCAATGTCATAATAGCAAGTGTAAAGTAAGTAGAGACTGAAAAATTGCTTACACTTGGGTCTCGCCTTGGAACTCCGTTTCCAATATGTGAATAGGTCCAAGTGAGCCAGCTAAAGGATAAGGCCTTTCCAGCCACCCACAACCTACCAGTCAAGGCCATCTAGCTTGCCTCTGCTGACCTGAAAAGTAACTGAAGAAAATTAAGTGACCTCAGAAGAGGTCAGCTGAACCCCTCCCAGATAATTCACACCACCCAGCCCAAGTTTCCGTCCTGCAAAATCATGAGCCAAATAAAAGGCTGTTGTTTCAAGTCACTAAGTTTTAAGCTGTTATACAGCAGTAGATAACTGATATATTGTCCCAAGTAAATATTAAACTCCAGTGGTGCAGAGATTATGTCTTTTTTCACTCTTTTCAATGCAAGAAGGGCAAGCAGAGAACAAAAGACACTCAGTCATTAGTTATGTGATATGCCCTTCCTCCCACTGATTATAAAGTTGAAAAAAATAAAGTTAGGAAAATTTTCTATTTGTTAAAACACACACATACACACACACACACACAAAATATTCAGGCAATTTCCTAGTACACAGTACAAAAACATAAAATGGAAATATGAGAGATAACAAGTATTGTAAGCCAATCCAACAGGTCTAATATTTGACTAATAAGATTTTTCTTACATGGGAAAATAATATTCAGAGAGAAAAATCAACAAATTTTTTAGAGGTTACACTAATCTTCTAATAGATTAAAATGGGCATAACTGTTGGAGGGAATGTGGAGAAAAGGGAACCCTACTGCACTGTTGGTGGGAATGCAGACTGGTGCAGCCACTGTGGAAA